>CM022398.1:2144732-2321518 GCA_011833715.1 Carcinoscorpius rotundicauda
TAATAGCTACTGATCCACTTGATAGACTCCAAATACTACTGCACAACCATCCAAACATAACATCTATTGACAAAAATGATAGACAATCCAAACATAATAGCAACTGACCACCATGACAGACATATCCAAACATAATAGCTACTAACCACTATGATAGACACATCCAAACTCAATAGCTACTTACCACTATCATAGACACATCCAAACATAATATCAACTTACCACCAGGATAGACACATCCAAACATAATACATACTGACCACTATGATAGACACATCCAAACAAAATAGCTATTGTCCACTATGATGGACAGATGAAAATATAATAGCTACTGACCACTGTGATAGACACATTTAAACATAATAGCTACTGACCACTATGATAGACACATCCAAAGATAAAAGCTACTAACCACTATGATAGACACATCCAAACATAATAGGTACTGACCACCATGATAGACACATCCAAACATAATAGGTACTGACCACTATGATAGCCACATCCAAACATAATAGGTACTCAACACTATCATAGACACATCCAAATATAATAGCAACTGAGCACCATGACAGACACATCCAAACATAACAGCTACTAACCACAATGATAGACACATCCAAACATAATAGCTACTATCCACAACGATAGACGAAACCAAACATAATAGATACTGACCACTATGATAGACACATCCAAACATAAAAGCTTCTGACCACTATGATAAACACATCCAAAAATAATAGCTACTCACAACTACGATGAACGCATTCAAACATAATAGTTACTTACCACTATGATAGACACATCCAAAAAAAAAGCTACTGACCACTATGAAAGACTCATCCAATCCTAATAACTTCTAACCACTATGATAGAAACCTCCAAACATAATAGCTACTGACCACTATGATAGACAATTGCAAACACAATAGCTAATGACCACTATGATAGACACATCCAAACATAATAGCGACTATCCACTATGATAGACACATCCAAATGTAATAGCTACTGACCACCATGATAGACACATCTAAATATAATAGCTACTGACCACTATGATGGACACATCCAATCATAATAGCTACTGACCACTATTATAGACACATCCAAACATAATACATACTGACCACTATGATAGACACATCCAAAGAAAATAGCTATTGTCCACTATGATGAACAGATCCAAATTTAATAGCTACTGACCACTGTGATAGACAGATCCAAATATAATAGCTACTGACCACTATGATAGACACATCCAAAAATAATAGCTACTGTCCACTAAGATAGAAATATCCAAACATAATAGTTACTGACCACTGTGATAAACATATCCAAACATAACACCTACTGACCACTATGATAGACAATCCAAACATAATAGCTACTGACCACTATGATATACATTTAGAAACATATTAGCTACTGACCACTATTATAAACACATCCAAACATAATAGCTACTGATTACTATGATAGACACATCAAAATATAATTGCTACTGACCACTATGATAGACACATCCAAACATAATAGTTTCTGAACACTATGATAGACACATCCAAATATAATAGCTACTGACCACTATGATAGACACATCCAAACATAAGAGTTAATGACCACTCTAATACACATTCAAAACAATTGCTATTGACCACTATGATAGAAACAGTCAAACATAATAGCTACTGACCACTATGATAGACACATCCAAAAATAATATTTATTGACCACTCTGATACTAACATCCAAACATAAAAGCTACTGTCCACTATGATAGACACATCCAAACATAATAGCTACCGATAACTCTGATACTTATCCAAACATAATAAAAACTGACCACTATGATAGAAACATCCAAATATAAAAGCTACTGACCACTATTATAGACACATCCAAACATAATAGCTAGTGACCACTATGATCGACACATCCAATCAAAATAGCTATTGTCCACTATGATAGACACATCCAAACATAATATCTATTGAAAACTATGATAAAAACAACCAAACATAATAGCTACTGACCACAATGATAGACACATCCAAACAAAATAGCTATAGTCCACTATGATAGACACATCGAGAAATTATTACTACGCACCACTATGGTAGACACATCCAAACATAATAGCTACTGACCACTATGATAGACACATCTAAACATAATAGCTACTGACCACAATTATAGATAGATCCAAACATAATAGCTACTATCCACTACGATAGACGAAACCAAACATAATAGATACTCACCACTATAATAGACACATCCAAACATAATAGCTGCTTACCACTATGTCAGACACATCAAAAAATAATAGCTTCTGACCACTATGATAGACACATCCAAACATAATAGCTTCTGACCACTATGATAGACACATCCAAAAATAATACCTACTGACAACTACGATAGACGCAACCAAACATAATAGTTACTTACCACTATGATAGACACATCCAAACAAAAAAGCTACTGACCACTATGATAGACACATCCAAACCTAATAGCTTTTGACCACTATCATAGACACCTCCAAACATAATAGCAACTGACCACTATGATAGACACATCCAAAATAATATTTATTGACCACTCTGATACTAACATCCAAACATAAAAGCTACTGTCCACTATGATAGACACATCCAAACATAATAGCTACTGACCACTATGATAGACAATTGAAAACACAATAGCTACTGACCACTATGATAGACACATCCAAACATAACATCTATTGACAAACATGATAGACAATCCAAACATAATATCAACTGACCACCATGACAGACACATCCAAACATAATAGCTACTTACCACTATGATAGACACATCCAAACATAAAAGCTACTAACCACTATGATAGACACATCCAAACATGATAGCTATTGACCATCATGATAGACAAATCCAAACATATTAGCTACTGACCACTATGATAGACACATCCAAACATAATTGCTACTCAACACTATGATAGACACATCCAAACATAATAGAAACTGACCACCATGATAGACACATCCAAACATAATACATACTGACCACTATGATAGACACATCCAAACAAAATAGCTATTGTCCACTATGATGGACAGATCAAAATATAATAGCTACTGACCACTGTCATAGACACATTTAAAAATAATAGCTACTGACCACTATGATAGACACATCCAAACATAAAAGCTACTAACCACTATGATAGACACATCCAAACATAATTGCTACTCAACACTATGATAGACACATCCAAATATAATAGCATCTGACCACCATGATAGACACATCCAAACATAACAGCTACTAACCACAATGATAGACACATCCAAACATAATAGCTACTATCCACTACGATAGACGAAACCAAACATAATAGATACTGACCACTATGATAGACACATCCAAACATAAAAGCTACTTACCACTATGATAGACACAACAAAAAATAATAGCTACTCACAACTACGATAGACGCATTCAAACATAATAGTTACTGACCACTATGATAGACACATCCAAACAAAACAGCTACTGACCACTATGATAGACACATCCAAACCTAATAACTTCTAACCACTATGATAGACACCTCCAAACATAATAGCTACTGACCACTATGATAGACAACTGCAAACACAATAGCTAATGACCACTATGATAGACACATCCAAACATAATAGCTACCAACCACTATGATAGACACATCCAAACGTAATAGCTACTGACCACCATGATAGAAACATCCAAACATAAAAGCTACTGACCACTATCATAGACACATCCATACATAATAGCTAGTGAACACTATGATAGACACATCCAATCAAAATAGCTATTGTCCACTATGATAGACACATCCAAACATAATATCTATTGAAAACTATGATAAAACATCCAAACATAATAGCTACTGACCACAATGATAGACACATCCAAACAAAATAGCTATAGTCCACTATGATAGACACATCGAAAAATCATTACTACGCACCACTATGGTAGACACATCCAAACATAATAGCTACTGACCACTATGATAAACACATCCAAAAATAATAGCTACTTTCCACTAAGATAGAAACATCCAAACATAATAGCTACTGACCACTGTGTTAAACACATCCAAACATAATACCTACTGACCACTATGATAGACACATCCAAACATAATAGCTATTGTCCACTATGATAGACACATACAAACATAACATCTACTGACCACTATGATAGACACATCCAAACATAATAGCAACTGACCACCATGATAGACACACTTAATGATAATAGCTACTGACCACATGATAGACACATCCAAACATAATAGCTACTGACCACTTAAGAGACACATCCAAACATAATAGCTACTAACCACTATGATAGACACATCCGAACATAATAGCTACTCAACACTATGATAGACACATCCAAACATAATAGCAACTGACCACTATAATAGACACATCCTAAAATAATAGCTACTGACCACTATGATAGACACATCCAAACATAATAGCTACTAACAACTACGATAGACGAAACCAAACATAATAGATACTGACCATTATGATAGACACATCCAAACAAAAAGCTATATTCTACTATGATAGACACATCCAAACATAATAGCTACTAACCACTACGATAGACGAAACCAAACATCATAGATACTGACCACTCTGATACACACATCCAAACATAAAAGTTACTGTCCACGATGATAGACACATCCAATTATAATAGCTACTGATCACTATGATAGACAATTTCAAACACAATAGCTACTGAAAACTATGATAGACACATCCAAACATAATAGCTATTGTCCACTATGATAGACACATCCAATCATAATAGCTACTGACCACTATGATAGACACATCGAAACATAATACATACTGACCATTATGATAGACACATCCAAACATAATAGCTACTGACCACTATTAGTGACACATCAAAAGAATAATAGCTACTGACCACAATGATAGACAGAAAAAACATAATAGCTATAGACCAATATCATAGACACAATCAAACATAATAGCTACTGACCACTATGATAGATACATTCAAATATAATAGCTACTGACCACTATGATAGACACATCAAAACATAATAGCTACTGACCACTATGATAGACACAAATAAACATAATAGCTACTGACCAATATTATAAACGCAATCAAACATAATAGCTACTGACCACTATGAGAGACACATTCAAACATAATAGCTACTGACCACGATGCTAGACACATCCTAACATAATACTACTGACCTCTACGACAGACACATCCAAACATAATAGCTATTGTCCACTATGATAGACATATCCAAACATAATAGCTACTGACCACTATGACAGACACATCCAAACATAATTGCTACTGACCGCTATGATAGACACATCGAAACATAATAGCTACAAACCACAATGATAGACACATCCAAACAAAATAGCTACAGATAACTCTGATACACATACAAAACTAATAGGTACTGACCACTCTGATAGACACATCCAAACATAATAGCTACTGACCACTATGATAGAAACATCCAAACATAATAGCTACTGACCGCTATGATAGAAACGAACAAACATAATATGTACTGACCACTATGATAGATACTTCCAAACATATAAGCTACTTAACACTATGATAGACAGTTCCAAACATAATACCTACTGACCACTATGATAGACATATTTAAACACAATAGCTACAGACCACTATGAAAAGCACATCGAAACATCATAGCTACTGACCACTATGATAGACACAAATAAACATAATAGCTACTGACCAATATTATAAACGCAATCAAACATAATAGCTACTGACCACTATGAGAGACACATTCAAACATAATAGCTACTAACCACAATGATAGACATATCCAAACAAAATAGCTACGGACCACTATGATAGACACATCAAAACGAAATTGCTATTGTCCACTATGATAGACATATCCAAACATAATAGCTACTGACCACTATGACAGACACATCCAAACATAATAGCTACTGACCGCTATGATAGACACATCGAAACATAATAGCTACTAACCACTATGATAGACACATCCAAATAAAATAGCTACTGACCACTATGATAGACACATCCAAACATAATAGCTACAGATAACTCTGATACACATCCAAAACTAATAGGTACTGACCACTCTGATAGACACATCCAAACATAATAGCTACTGACCACTATGATAGAAACATACAAACATAATAGGTACTGACCACTATGATAGACACTTCCAAACATATAAGCTACTGAACACTATGATAGACAGTTCCAAACATAATACCTACTGACCACTATGATAGACATATTTAAACACAATAGCTACAGACCACTATGAAAAGCACATCGAAACATCATAGCTACTGACCAATATGATAGACACATCCAAACATAATAACTACTGACCACTATGATAGACACATCCAAACATAATAGCTACTGACCACTATGATAGACACTTAAAAACATAATAGCTACTGACCACCATGAAAGACACATCCAAACATAAAAGCTACTCAACACTATGATAGACACATCCAAATATAATAATAACTGACCACCATGATAGACACATCCAAACACAATAGCTACTGACCATTATGATAGACACATCCAAAAATAATATCTACTGACCACTCTGATACACACATCAAAACATAAAAGCTACTGTCCACTATGATAGACACATCCAAACATAATAGCTACTGACCACTATGATAGACAATTGCAAACACAATAGCTACTGACAACTATGATAGACACATCCATACATAATAGCTACTAACCACTATGATAGACACATCCAAACATAATAGTTACTGACATCCAAACAAAAGAGCTTTTGTTTACTAAGATAGACACATCCAAACATAATAGCTACTGATTACTATGAAAGACACATCAAAATATAATTGCTACTGAGCACTATGATAGACACATCCAAAAATAATAACTACTGTAAACTATGATAGACACGTCGATACAAAATAGCTACTGACAACTATGATAGACACATCCAAACATAATAGCTTCTGAGCACTATGATAGACACATCCAAACATAATAGCTACTGACAACTATGATAGACACATCCAAACATAATAGCTATTGTCCAGTATGATAGACATATCCAATCATAATAGCTACTGACCACTATATTAGACACATTCAAACATAATCATACTGACCACTATGAGAGACACATCCAAACAAAATAGCTATTGTCCACTATGATGGACAGATCCAAATATAATAGCTACTGACCACTGTGATAGACACATCCAAACATAATAGTTACTGACCACTATGATAGACACATCCAAACATAAAAGCTACTGACCAGTATGATAGACACATCCAAACAAAATAGCTACTGACCACTATGATAGACACATCTAAAAAAATAGCTATTTTCCACCATGTTAGACACATCCAAACATAATAGCTACTGACCACTATGATAGACACTTCCACACATAAAAGCTACTGACCACTATGATAGACACATTTAAACATAATAGCTACTGACCACTATGATAGACACATCCAAACATAATAGCTACTGACCGCTATGATAGACACATCCAAACATAATAGCTACTGACCACTATGATAGATACAAATAAACATAATAGCCACTGACCAATATTATAGACACAATCAAACATAATAGCTACTGACCACTCTAATAGACACATCTAAACATAATAGCTACTGACCACTATAATAGACACATTGAAACATAATAGCTACTGACCACTATGATAGACACATTTTAAAATTGCTACTGACCACTATGATAGACACATCCAAACATAATAGCTACTGACCACTATGATAGACGCATCCAAACAAAATATCTATTGTCCACTATGATAGACATATCCAAACATAATAGCTATTGATTACTATGATAGACACATCCAAACATAATAGCTACTAACCACTAAAATAGACACATCTAAACATAATAGCTATTGTCCACTATGATAGACACATTTAAAAATAGCTACTGACCACTATGATAGACACATCGAAACATTATAGCTACTTACCGTTATGTTAGACACCTCCAAAAATCAGCTTTTGTCCACTATGATATACACATCCAAACATGATAGCTATTGACCACTATGATAGACACATCGAAACATCATAGCTACTGACCACTATGATAGTCACATCCAAACATAATAGCTACTGACCACTATTATAGACACATCCAAACATAATAGCTACTGACCACTATGATAGATACAAATAAACATAATAGCTACTGACCAATATTATAGACACAATCAAACATAATAGCTACTGACCACTCTTATAGACACATCCAAACATAATAGCTACTGACCACTATGATAGACACATTCAAACCTATTAGCAACTGACCACTATGATAGACGCATTCAAAGAAAATAGCTATTGTTTACATTGATAGACACATCCAAACTTAACTGCTACTTACAACTATGATAGATACATCCAAACATAATAGCTACTGACCACTATGATAGATACATACCATGATAATAGCTACTGACCACTATGATAGAAACATCCAAACATAATAGCTACTGACCACTATGATAGACACATCCAAACATAATAGCTACTGACCACTATGATAGACACATCCAAACATAATAGCTATTGACCACTATGATAAACACATCCAAACACAATAGCTACTGACCACTATGATAGACACATACAAAAATAATAGCTACTGACCACTATGATAGACGCATCCAAACATAATAGCTACTGACCACTATTACAGACACATCCAAAGAAAATAGCTACTGACCACTCTGAAAGACACATCCAAACAAAATAGCTATTGTAAACTATGATAGACACATCCAATCATAATAGCTTTTGACCACTATTATAGACACATCCAATCAAAATAGCTACTGACCACTATGACAGACACATCCAAAAAAATAGCTATTGTCCACTTTGATAGACAAATCCAAACATAAAAGCTACTGACATCAATGATTGACACATCCAAAATCAATAGCTACTGACCACTTTGATAGACACATCCAAACATAATAGCTACTGACCACTATGATAGACACATCCAAACATAATAGCTACTGACCACTATTATAGACACATCAAAACATAATACATACTGACCAAACAAAATCATAAATAAGAGAAATCAGTTTACTTTTCCCCCGTCGCTCTTCGTGATCAAACGTGTTTATATTGAATAAACGAATATCGTTGTATTTACCTTCTATAACTTAGAACCTTCTCAGATCCGAATCACGATGAAAAGTTTCTACCTTAATGTATCCGTGAAATTCGGACACGTTATTTGTATACAACAACTGAAATGTCCAATGTCATTATATTAAAACAATATACAACAACTGTAATGTTTTATGTCATTATCATAAAACAATATAAAACAACTGAAATGTCCTATGTCATTATCATAAAACAATATAAAACAACTGAAATGTCCTATATCATTATCATAAAACAATATACAACAACTGAAATGTCCTATGTCATTTTCATAAAACAATATACAACAACTGAAATGTCCTATGTCGTTATCATAAAAGAATATAAAACAACTGAAATGTCTATGTCGTTATCATAAAACAATATTCAACTGGAATGTCTTATGTCATTATCATAAAAAGTAGTTGAATTGATCCAGCTTGGCATAACATGGTGGTTAAAGCGCTGATTCATAATCTGAGGGTCGGAGGTTCAACTTCCAGTCACATCGAACATGCTCGCTTTTTAAGCCGTGGATGCGTTATAATGTTTTTGTCAATCCCACTATTCGTTGGTAAAAGAGTAGTCATAAAGTTGGCGGTGGGTGGTGATGACTAGCTGCCTTCCCTCTAGTTTTACACTGTGAAATTAGGGACGGCTAGCGCTGGTAGCCCTCGGGTAGCTTTGTGCAAAATTAAAAAGAAAAACTTACGAACAAAATCCCATGTTATGTGTCACGTTGTACAACAAGTGTTTTAGAACTGACATCTATCAGAAAACAACTTTGTAGCTTCATGCAAAAACTATAAACCTTGTATTATTTATCATCTTGGTGTTATACGTTTAAAACTCACTTACCAAATGTAGTGATTACACGGTGAGTCTGAAACTCGTATTTGACCTCAGTGACTCCACCATCTCCACGAGCGGTCACGAGAAGTTCGTATCTCTTCCCTGGTTTCAGAAACGGAATGGTAAATTTTGTGTTGCCGTAAGAAACCTGGTGTGAAACGTTGTGCCATCTGTGCTGTGTTTTTGGTTTGTACAACACCGTGAAGTTTCTAATGGGACAGCCGCCATCTTGCCATGTGGTCAGTAGAAGGACTAGTGAAGAGCCATGGACTTCAAGGAACAGATCTTTCGGAGGAGGGACAGGTACTAGAACCAGTAAGAAAATCACTAATTGAGATTTGTCAAAATGTAAGCAGTGGACGACGTTGGGTGTTTATATATGTCATATTCACGTAAAACTTGTAAGATCTGAATATAAAACAATCATTGACTTTTGACTTTTCTGTATCTTTGACTTCCTCCGTTTGGATTACAACTTCGTTATACTGGGAAAAAACATGGGAGAGAACACCCTACATGTTTCAGTAGCAGTATAATGAATAATGCAGTCAATTATTTAAAACAAGCCATTCATTTGTTGTTATAGATCCAGACAAATCAGGTGAAACGGAGAGAATATGTAAGTTAAATTAACTTTGGTAAGTAAATAATATTATGACATTTCTTCGAATGAATTATTTATTATTATATATCGAACCAATTGTTTAGTGATCCTTCATACATTCAACATTTATTTTCACAGCAGAGCCTAATACGTTGCTTGATTGGCTTTTGGACGAGACTTTCGTCTATTCAACGTTCGTCAGAACGGCTTGAGGCAGCAAACCGATTGAATACACGTGAACACAACATCTAAGATGTTTTGAGTCCGTTTTACTTCACCATATAGTAACCTGGTCCAAGCTAAAATCCACAATAGAGGGTTTGGCCAATGAAGGAACGTATCAAACTTCTACGTCAAAGATCTCTTTTCAATTTCACCTGTTGTGAGAAAGAAGATATTTGTATAACAAACACACGGATACAAAACTATGCAAAACGTTTATTATAGGTTTCCTCGTGTCTTCTAATTTTGTGTCTTGTTTCTAACTTGTAAAGACTTACGTACCGGAATCTTTTGTTCGAAAACGTATTGTCTGGCTGGGCTCACCAGTTCCTAGTGAGTTAGACGCTGTTAAATAGGCTTCATATCGAGTTGCACACTGAAGGTCATTCAGTGTAAGTGAGTTATCGTTGCTATGTAGATGTCGCTTCAGCCATTCTCCATTCGTGGTCTTAAAATGGAATATGTATTCTAGAATAAAGAGAAAACAGGCGAGTATCACAGAAAAAGGGTTCTTTATCAAAATAGAAGACAAACTAATACCAAAACGCCACCTCACTAGAGGTTGAAAACATAATATTAAAACGATTTTTGGGCCTCACCAAGTACACTCATAATCTGTCTGACGACCATGAATCTTGATAACAGTCCATACCTTAGTGTCCATTGTTAAAGACTGTAAGGCTGTCATATCTAAAGTACACAACTCCTTCCTACTGGCTTTACTGAATCTATCAGTCGTGTAAGGTGATAGTTTAGTAGCGTCCTACGTAATAGTTTGGTCACATATAAATCCATAGGCTCTGTTCTAGGCAACGTCAAGAATATCATTTTATTCGCTAGCTCTTTGAGGTATGGACATTTAAATGGAAGCTATGAGTAAAAGTGCTATCTTGATAAACCTATGTTATATTAATTTTGTTACTAGATGGAGTTTCTCTTTGAATTTGTTGTGTTTTATTGGCTATGACACACAGACGGACTTTGTTAATGACCTTTGTGTTAAAACATTTTCGCTTGTTGCTTAAAATGACTTGGGCACGACTTATTGCAGGTCGCTTTCTGCTCGGTCCTGGTCTCTCAAGCTATTCAATATTACTTTTTCATCCAATATTATTATGTTTAAGGAATTTTTATCACGTAATATGCTAAGTTGTTTGAATATAAAATGTACTCAACTCTGTATAAAACTCAAACCTTTATTGTGTGAAGATGGAATTTAAAATCTGAGTTAAAAAGAAAATTCAAGAAAAAGAGAAAATGTTAAAACTCAAAGTTAGTTTTCAGGTTTGTAACGGTGAAACAGATGAAGAGAGGTCTCACCTGTGACTGTTGACTTGTTAAAACTTAATGCTAGTTCTCTGGTTTATAATGGTGAAACTGAACAAGTAAGGTCTTACCTGTGACTGTTGACTTGTTAAAACTTAATGTTAGTTTTCAGGTTATAATGGTGAAACAGATCAAGTAAGGTCTCACCTGTGACTGTTGACTTGTTAAAACTTAATGTTAGTTTTCAGGTGTATAATGGTGAAACTGAACAAGTAAGGTCTCACCTGTGACTGTTGACTTGTTAAAACTTAATGTTAGCTTTCAGGTTTATAATGGTGAAACAGATCAAGTAAGGTCTCACCTGTGACTGTTGACTTGTTAAAACTTAATGTTAGTTTTCAGGTTTATAATGGTGAAACTGAACAAGTAAGGTCTCACCTGTGACTGTTGACTTGTCTGTTGAATTTTTGCTCCATTGAAAACTTGCTGAAGTAGCGGTTACTTCTGTAACTTTGACAACAGGAGATGTAGGTGGCGCTGTATAAAACAAAATACATAGTAATGGAAACTTTATGTATTGAAATTATGAAGCTGTTATATATATATACATATATATATATGACAAAAATTTTAACGCCATCTGCCGCCACAAATATAAACAGCTTGTCATAACCAATAAAGCATACACAGTTTAAGTTCAAGGAATGTTATTGTGATGGTGCCAGGATTCGAACCCAGTTTACCAGATCTGAAATTAAAATCTAATTATATGTTTCATTCTATTAATTTAGTTTCTGTTGGAAAAAAATTACAGTTTTGTTTGAAAACTGTGTTGCAAAATCAATTAAAAGTTGTTTAAGAAATTTATTTCACCGTTAATTAATTAATTTTTCAAATGGCAATGATAATCAGTTTAAAAGAAAAACTCCTTACATTAAAGAAGATAGAACAGGGAACAGCTGTATGTTTCATTACAATAAGGAATGTAGAACAGGGAACAGCTGTATGTTTCATTACAATAATGAATATAAAACAGGGAACAGCTGTATGTTTCATTACATTAACGAATATAAAACAGGAACAGCTGTATGTTTCATTACAATAATGAATATAAAACAGGGAACAGCTGTATGTTTCATTACATTAACGAATATAAAACAGGAAACAGCTGTATGTTTCATTACAATAATGAATATAAAACAGGGAATAGCTGTATGTTTCATTACATTAAGGAATGTAGAACAGGGAACAGCTGTATGTTTCATTACAATAATGAATATAAAACAGGGAACAGCTGTATGTTTCATTACAATAATGAATATAAAACAGGGAACAGCTGTATGTTTCATTACAATAATGAATATAAAACAGGGAACAGCTGTATGTTTCATTACATTAACGAATGTAAAACAGGGAACAGCTGTATGTTTCATTACAATAATGAATATAGAACAGAGAATAGCTGTATGTTTCATTACATTAAGGAATGTAGAACAGGGAATAGCTTTATGTTTCATTACAAAAATGAAGATAGAACAGGGAATAGCTGTATGTTTCATTACATTAAGGAATGTAGAACAGGGAATAGCTTTATGTTTCATTACAAAAATGAAGATAGAACAGGGAATAGCTGTATGTTTCATTACAATAATGAATATAGAACAGGGAATAGCTGTATGTTTCATTACAATAATGAATATAGAACAGGGAATAGCTTTATGTTTCATTACAAAAATGAAGATAGAACAGGGAATAGCTGTATGTTTCATTACAATAGCAAAGTACCTGTATATTTCACCTGTTTAACTAATTCATTAGTATAACACCCACCTCCTTACAAAGTACCTGTATATTTCAGCTGTTTAACTAATTCATTAGTATAACACCCACCTCCTTACAAAGTACCTGTATATTTCACCTGTTTAATTGATTCATTAGTGTAACACCCACCTCCTTACAAAGTACCTGTATATTTCACCTGTTTAACTGATTCATTAGTATAACATCCACATCCTTACAAAGTACCTGTATATTTCACCTGTTTAACTGATTCATTAGTATAACACCCACCTCCTTACAAAGTACCTGTATATTTCACCTGTTTAATTGATTCATTAGTGTAACACCCACCTCCTTACAAAGTACCTGTATATTTCATCTGTTTAACTGATTCATTTGTATAACACCCACATCTTTACAAATAACCTGTATATTTCATCTGTTTAACTAATTCATTAGTATAACACCCACCTCCTTACAAAGTACCTGTATATTTCACCTGTTTAACTGATTCATTAGTATAACATCCACATCCTTACAAAGTACCTGTATATTTCACCTGTTTAACTAATTCATTAGTATAACATCCACATCCTTACAAAGTACCTGTATATTTCACCTGTTTAACTAATTCATTAGTATAACACCCACATCCTTACAAAGTACCTGTATATTTCACCTGTTTAACTGAACTCTACGATTTTGGTCAAATCTGGTAACATTACCTCGTGTTTTGTTATTAAATGTTTTTGAGGAGGACACACACCACAAAAACTATTTCATATTACATAATTTAAATTTGAAAAGGACAGTCGGTTACTCACAGTTTTATAAATATTTTTTATGTTTGACTGAATCTAACAAACTGACTTTGTTAAGGTGTTTTATTTGAACCACATGTGATACAAATTCTGTTGTGTTTTTATAATGGTTCAGTTTAAAGTTAATTTATTTCCTTTTAACATTTATTTTATTTTTAGCTGAATTTATATGTTAACTAACGATTTGTTTTTTGAGTAGATATGTGTGTATTAAGGAGCTGACTCCAGTTTTCCTCGCGGTGAAGTACAGATACTATACGTAGCATATTATTATATATTAAACTGCCCTGGGCTTAAAACGATCGAGTAAAACTTCTAGAAACATTAGTAAACGTTAGGGTTCGCTATTAGACAGAACATGCAGGTAAAGTCGTCCATTAAAATCCGTACACTGAATCATGAAATACAAAATATTTAATTTGGATTTTTTTGTGATACGAAACATACCGATTGAATAACATTCAAATAGTAATAATGTGTCTCAAGACAGCAGATAAAGTTATTGAAACTTTTGTTAAAATAAAGTTTAGAACAACGTTATTGACCTTCTTAGGTCATCTTCAGGTTAACGAAAGACATTTTGCAGTGACTGTTAGTTGGTGCGTCTCGATGGACGAGAGATACATTTTTCTTTCAAGTGGGTTTCTCGTCATGACGAATTCAAACAGTATCAGTTTTGAATATACATATTACGAAACATATTCTACACAAAAACTAAAACACATTTCCTGTGAGAGGTAAGTTATGGAAGAAAACAATTATTAAAAGATATTATAAGCATGCATATTGATTTTTTTCTAATAACACCGTGTTTCCTTCTCTTTAACACGACTACAGACAAACATTTTGAATATTTAAACGTTTAGTCTAGTACTAGACCAAACACGATTTTCTTCCATATCAGCTTTGTACAATTAACTTATAAAGTATCTTTTTAAACGATACTAACTGACACGTAAAGTGTACCACGTACATCACTTACTGTCAACAATTTGATGCCAGGGTAATTTTAAAGACATCAATAAAACCTGTTTGCTGAAACATCGAGTTTCCTTGTCCTAAAACACTCGAAAACGTGACTCAACGTAATCTAATCCTTGAATAAATACTGTTACATCCTAAGCCTGTCTTCATTAATCTAGTGGAGACAGATATTCCTTTCATAGACGGAATCCCGCGACTAAACATCCTTCAAGTGTTGTGTAGCATATGTTGTCGAAGTGCTTACGTTCCTTGAAGCTCGTACTGTGAGAGTGAAAGTATTGTTGAAATACTTATCTTCTTCAAAGCTTGTACTGTGACAGTAACAGTATTGTTGAAGTACTTACCTTGTTTTAACCTTGGTGTTATTAATATAAGGAACAATATAACCATCACTGTTCTTAGTATTCTTAATATAACTATCACAGTTCTTAGTATTCTTAATATAACCATCACTGTTCTTTAAACGGAAAACCATTGTATTTGTAAATCTTAGAATTCCTCTGAGTTAATGTTAAGTTACTCATGAAATAATAGTTTCAAACATTTATTCTTAAATCACAATATAAGCCCAAGATTGTATGTGTTGTGGGCCAGTTATTATAATGTCTTGCTAGAAACCCAAATTTCTGGAACTCGAGACCACTCGTCCATAAAACACGCTCAGATCTTTTAGCCGTGAACGCGTTATAAAAGTTACAGTCAAATCTTTTATTCTGTTTCGAGGAACCTGACAAATAAAGAGTGACAGCTACTCTTTCTTACTGCCTGTCGTCAAGACGTAATTAAAATTAGGGACTTCTGTACTCCATTTTTATTGGCTGAGTTCAGTTTACGTGCGCATACGTCGTCTTTCAAGTTGAAAATTATAATTTTAATTGAAATTCGATTTTTTAATATAATAGATAATTTTGAGTTTGATGCTGAGGTTATGTTCTTTGAGAATATCAGAAAACTGAAACCAAAACTTGTATTTCAGTGAATGGAACATACCAGTTTCCAGTGTTGATGCAATGACTTCTTTGGTCATGGGTCCGAACCCTGCTTTATTGTAGGCTTGCACCACAACGCTGTAGTTGGTCAGTCTGTCTAGGTTGGTCAGGTACGTGGTGTGCCAGCCATCAGTCTCAGAGTCTGACGTCACAGCAGCGACATCTCTTATTTGATACGGCTCGTCAGAGTTTGTCTTCCGGAAACCCACGTTGTAACCCTTTATCTGACCATTCTGCAGAGTTTTATTGACTGGCTAGGAAAGACGAAAAGGAACAAAAGTTTCTGTCAGATTTGTTTCGACCTAATTCTCTTGAAGAAAATAAATTATTTTACACGGCTCTGGTCTTACCTTCCACATAACCTTGAGAGACTGAGAACCAGCAGAATAAACGTTCACCTCAGTAGAGACACCAGATGGCGCTACATGAAGGAAAATGAATCACTGTGATATATGATTGCTTTCAAACAACGATATATAATTTACAGGTTACTTATTATTTAAACAATAATACTTTATAAATTTGTTATTATTATGTAAAGAATATAAATTTGGAACCTTAAGCTCATATTTTCATCACATTAAGTAAAGTTATGTTTTCACCTGTTACGACATTCATCGTATACAACAAACAAACAATTGGGAAAACCATTTGTTAATGATTAGGGTTAAGTGATATAATGATGATATTTGAATTTTTATTCTTATTTGAGTCACGAGCTGTTGGGGTTATTTTAAGCAGCAGACCCAGCAGAACAAGTATATGATAAACAAATAGCCGTAGTGTTATGTTTAGAAATCTTCATGAGTTGTGAACAAGTACATGATAAACAAATAGCCGTAGTGTTATGTTTAGAAATCTTCATGAGTTGTGAACAAGTATATGATAAACAAATAGCCGTAGTGTTATGTTTAGAAATCTTCATGAGTTGTGAACAAGTACATGATAAACAAATAGCCGTAGTGTTATGTTTAGAAATCTTCATGAGTTGTGGTTTGTTTGTTTGTTTCTTGAATTTTGTTCTTCGATATTTCAGAAAAGTGTCAAGTCGACACCATCTGCTGCCAGTTCTCGTGCAACAGTTCATCTACCAATAGTAGGATTGGTTGTCACATTATAACTTCCCATTGGCTAAAAGGGTATGTTGGGGAACAGGTTTCGATCCTGCAACCCCCAGATTGCCATTCTGACGCCCTTTCAACTTCCAGATTGCCATTATAACGCCCTCTGAGCCCCCAGATTGCCACGCTGACGCCCTCTCAACCCCCAGATTGCCTTTCTGACGCCCTCTCCTCGTGAACATGTCAAACCAAGGTGACATTATTAATTATCTTAGTGATGAATATAATATGTTTAAAAGTAAGGTTTCCCCTTATGTAATTAATAAACTCACAATATTTTAAATATCTTTATATATAGAATTACTATCAACCTTCCTCTAGTGTAGTTACTTCTATCTCGTTACTCGGATCACTGGGTCCCAGGCTATTTTCGGCTAGTATACGAATATTATATGTGGTCACTGGTTGAAGGTTTTGAAGGGAAGTGACACTCTCGACACCAGGAATTATCACCTGCATCGTTGAGTCCATCCATAAATCTAAAAATTAGAGCAAATTTTACTTCATAGTTTACGAATATCTGTCTAAGAATGTGGAGCATTTTAAATGATTCGTACAGACATTCTTGTAAAGTTCGAAAGAAAAGTAAAAAAACAAAACAAAAAACTTATGCTGTCAAAAAACCACACGTCGTAAACGATGTCTTCGAGAGACCTTATTGTCTAATAACACACGAAAATCAACAAATTACGTGAACGTACTTTTAACCAATGATATTAAGATACGATATGAATTGGTTATATTCTGACAGGTGTGATTTCTCAAACTATTATTCGGAATATGGATAAATTAATTTTAAAAAATCGTAACAAACTATCCATGAGTGGTATGTTTGTTTGTTTTTTGATTTCGCACAAAGCTACACGAGGACTGTCTGCGCTAGCCGTCCCTAATTTAGCAGGTTAAACTAAAAGGAAGACAGCTAGTCATCGCCACCCAACGCCAACTCTTGGACTACTCTTTTACCAACGAATAGTGGCATTGACCGTCACATCATAACGCCCCTACAAGGCAGAAAGAGCGACCATGTTTGGTGTGACGGGGATTCAAACCCGCAACCCTCGGATCACGAGTCGAGTGCCTTAACCACTTAGCCATGCTGGGTCTCCACGAGTGGTAAAGCTGATGTATGACAGCGATAACAGCTGTTCGGTGGTGAATAAACGAAATCGTCACCTTTTACCAACATTAGAGGTTTTCTTTGTTCACTTATGTTTAAGTAAGTGAAATTATCGAGTATAGAACACCGAAACACTAGTAGAGGTATGTTTATACACTGCGTTATAAAAACACCACAACTTTATAACACTGCAGTTAACACGAGGCCCCCAGTGATTCAGCTATAAGTCTGATGACTAATACTTGTAAAACCCAGGATTAGATACCAGGGGTTGGCTCAGCATCAACAGCCCATTGTGTAGCTTTGGGCTGCAAACAGTAAACAAAAATCTTCGGAATTATGTGCAAGAAAGCTTAAAAAACTGTTCAATACTGAAAATTGGTATTGATAATGATCACCAGAGGGCGCTACGAATGCTGAATATAACAACTTTTAATGTCAACAGTGATATTCAGGTTTTAGGTGACAAATTAGAGAGCTCAACAAATTTGTCCAATACTGAGCGTGACTAACAGTATTTTCACTAGAGGGCGTTAACTATGCGGAATGTACCCAGTATTCATGTTGACGATGGTCTGCATCTCTAGGATGACGTAACAGACACCTCAACGAATTTGTCTAAAAATCCATCATTGCTGTACGCTATCAGAAGCCCTACTTTTCTTTTGGCTTTGAGAAACAAAAATTTAGTTTTGTAAAGTGGAACGTCGTGACGGACTTAACAGACGTGAGTTTCCAACCATACGAAGATACAGCACAATTCCGCTTTCCAGTTAACTGGAAAAGGTAGTCTAGCGTAGTTCTCAACAACAAGTTGAAAAAAAGAAGGCGAGGGAACTCAAGGGCAATTAGTGTTTGAAACACCGCTGTCCTTGACCCCATAGTTCATGGTTTCCAATCACAGCACCAATAACTGAAGTTTGCTTGGGACAACTTTTCTCGCACCATTTAGTTACAAACAAACAAAGAAACGTTTGTCAAATGGGGATGCTCTGTTCAAAGTAACGTCAAACAAAACTGACCAATACCTGGCCTTTCTACAAGCAGTTACTAAAGAAGTTTAGATCTTGTAATTTCATACAAATTATATTGTATTTCTTATCAAACCCTGTAGTGATGAAACTCATTTATGAATTTTGTTTTACGACAGATGAATAAACTTAAAAAAAATTAAAGAATTTTTCATTTTTTTTCTTTCAAGAACATGTCAAGAGAAACAACATTTAAAGTAATAAATGTTACATCTTTTGCTTACCTCACTTCGTCAACATTTAGATTAAAAAATGTTCATCTTTAGCTTACCTCACTTCGTCAACATTTAACGTAATAAATGTTACATCTTTGGCTTACCTCACTTCGTAAACATTTAAAGTAATGAATTTTACACCTTCTGCTTACTTCACTTCGTCAACATTTAAAATAATATATGTTACATTTCTGCTTACCTCACTTCGTCAAAAGTGAAAGTAAATGTTACACCCTCTGTTTACCTCACTTTGTGAACATGTGCAGTAATAAATGTTACACCTTCTGCTCACCTCACTTCGTTAACATTTAGAGTAATAAATGTCACATCTTCTACTTACTTCATTTCGTCAAAAGATAAAGTAAATATTACACCTTCTGCTTGCCTCACTTCGTTAACATTTAAGGTAATAAATGTTACATCTTCTGCTTACTTCACTTCGGAAATATTTAAAGTAATAAATGTTACATCTTCTGCTTACTTCACTTCGTGAACATTTAAAGCAACAAATGTTACACCTTCTGCTTGCCTCACTTCGTCGACAGTTAAAGTAATAAATATTACACCTTCTGCTTACCTCACTTCGCGAACATTTAAAGCAATAAATGTTACACCTTCTGCTTCGTCAAATGTTAAAGTAATAAATGTTAGACCTCCTGATTACTTCAGTTCGTGAACATTTAAAATAATAAATGTTACATTTTCTGCTTACCTCACTTCGTCAACATTTAGAGTGATAAATGTTACATCTTTTGCTTACTTCACTTCGTCAACATTTAAAGTAATAAATGTTACACCTTCTGCTTACCTCAGTTCGTAAACATTCAATGTAATAAATATTCCATGTTTTGCTTACCTTACTTCGTGAACATTTAAAGTAATAAATGTTACATCTTCTGCTTACCTAAGTCCGTCAATATTTAAAAAAAGCAAAATTTCACTTCGTGAACATTTAAAGTAACAAATGTTATATCTTCTGCTAACTTCACTTCGTCAACATTTAAAGTAACAAATATTACAAATTCTGCTTCCATCACTTTGTAAACAGTAAAAGTAATAAATGTTACATCTTCTGCTTACCTCACTTCTCAACATTTAAAGTAACAAATATTACATCTTCTGCTTGCCTCACTTCGTAAACAGTTAAAGTAATAAATGTTACATCTTTTGCTTATCTCACTTCTTCAACATTTAAAGTAATAAATGTTACACCTTCTGCTTGCCTCACCTCGTTAACATTTAAGGTAATAAATGTTAAACTTCGGCTTGCCTCACATCGTCAACATTTAAAATAATAAATTTTACATCTTCTGCTTACTTCACTTCGTCAACATTTAAAGTAATAAATGTTACACCTTCTGCTTACCTCAGTTCGTAAACATTCAATGTAATAAATATTCCATGTTTTGCTTACCTTACTTCGTGAACATTTAAAGTAATAAATGTCACATCTTCTGCTTACCTAAGTCCGTCAATATTTAAAAAAAGAAAAATTACACCGTCTGTTTGCCTCACTTCGTTAACAGTTAAAATTACAAATGTGACACCTACTGCTTACCTCACTTCGTCAACACTTAAAGTAATAAATGTAACATCTATTGCTTACCTCACTTCGTCAGCATTTAAAGTAAAAATTGAAGATTTTTTGCTCCTCTTTCTTCGTGAGCATTTAAAGTAATAAATGTTACATTTTTGCTTATCTCACTTCTTCAACATTTAAAGTAATAAATGTTACACCTTCTGCTTGCCTCACTTCGTTAACATTTAAGGTAATAAATGTTAAACTTCGGCTTGCCTCACATCGTCAACATTTAAAATAATAAATTTTACATCTTCTGCTTACTTCACTTCGTCAAGATTTAAAGTAATAAATGTTACACCTTCTGCTTACCTCAGTTCGTAAACATTCAATGTAATAAATATTCCATGTTTTGCTTACCTTACTTCGTGAACATTTAAAGTAATAAATGTCACATCTTCTGCTTACCTAAGTCCGTCAATATTCAAAAAAAGAAAAATTACACCGTCTGTTTGCCTCACTTCGTTAACAGTTAAAATTACAAATGTGACACCTACTGCTTACCTCACTTCGTCAACACTTAAAGTAATAAATGTAACATCTATTGCTTACCTCACTTCGTCAGCATTTAAAGTAAAAATTGAAGATTTTTTGCTCCTCTTTCTTCGTGAGCATTTAAAGTCATAAATGTTACATCTTCTGCTTACTTCACTTTGTGAACATTTACACTAATAAATGTGACATTTTCTTCTTAAAGAATCATTACATTTAAAGTAATAAATGTTCCACCTTGTGCTTACCTCACTTCGTCAACATTTAAAATAATAAATGTTACATCTTCTGCTTACTTCACTTCTTCAATACATAAAGTAAATGTTACACCTTCTGCTATCCTCACTTCGTCAACATTTAGAAAAACGAATATTACATTTTTTGCTTAGCTCACTTTGTCAACGTTTAAAGTAATAAATGTTGCATCTTCTGCTTATTTCACTTCGTAAACATTTAAAGTAATAAATGCTACACCTTCTATTCCCTGACTTCGTCAACATTTAAAGCAATAAATGTTACATCTTCTGCTTACCTCACTTCTTCAACATTTAATGTTATAAATATTACTCCTTCTGCTAACCTCATTTCGTGAACATTTACAGTAATAAATGTTACATTTTCTATTTACTTCATTTCTTTAGATTTAAAGTAATGAAGATTACACCTTCTTCTTACCTCACGTCGTCAACATTTAAAGTAATATATGTTACATCTTCTGCTTACCTCACTTCGTGAACATTTACAGTAATAAATGTTACATTTTCACCTTTCTTCAATTCCTTAAATTAGAAGTAATAAATGCTACTCTTTCTACTCACCTCATTCCGTGAACATTTAAAGTATTAAATGTCACATTTTCGGCTTAGTTCACTTCGTCAACATTTAAAGTAATAAATGTTACACCTTTTGCTTGCCTCACCTCATCATCGGTTAAAGTAATAAATTTTACATCTTCTGCTTACTTCACTTCGTCAACATTTAAAGTCATAAATGTTACACCTTCTGCTTATCTCACTTCGTAAACATTCAATGTAATAAATATTCCATGTTTTGCTTACCTTACTTCGTGAACATTTAAAGTAATAAATGTCACATCTTCTGCTTACTTAAGTCCGTCAATATTTAAAGAAAGAAATAATACACCGTCTGCTTGCCTCACTTCGTTAACAGTTAAAGTAATAAATGTTTCACCTTCTGCTTGCCTTATTTCGTCAAAAGTTAAAGTAATAAATGTTTCACCTTCTGCTTGCCTTATTTCGTCAAAAGTTAAAGTAATAAATGTTATACCTTCTGCTTACGTCATTTCCTCAACAGTTAAAGTAATAAATATCAGATCTTCTGCTTACTCTACTTCGTCAACACTTAAAGTAATAAATGTTACATCTTTTGCTTACCTCACTCCGTCAGCATATAAAGTAAAAAATATTACATTTTATGCTCCTCTTTCTTCGTGAACATTTAATGTAACAAATGTTACACCTTCTGCTTACCTCTTTTCGTCAACAGTTAAAGTAATAAATTTCACATCTTTTGCTTACCTCACCTCGTCAACAGTTAAAGTAATAAATGTAACATCTTCTGCTTACTTCACTTCGTCAGCATTTAAAGTAAAAATTGAAGATTTTTTGCTCCTCTTTCTTCGTGAACATTTAAAGTAATAAATATTACATCTTCTGCTTACTTCACTTCGTCAACATTTACACTAATAAATGTGACATTTTCTTCTTACAAGAATCATTACATTTAAAGTAATAAATGTTCCACCTTGTGCTTACCTCACTTCGTCAACATTTAAAATAATAAATGTTATATTTTCTGCTTACTTCACTTCTTCAATACATAAAGTAAATGTTACACCTTCTGCTTTTTTCACTTCGTCAACATTTAGAGTAATAAATATTACATCTTTTGCTTAGCTCACTTTGTCAACATTTAAAATAATAAATGTTACATCTTCTACTCTCTGACTTCATCAACATTTAGAGTAATAAATGTTACATCTTCTGCTTACCTCACTTCTTCAACATTTAATGTTATAAATATTACTCCTTCTGCTAACCTCATTTCGTGAACATTTACAGTAATAAATGTTACATTTTCTATTTACTTCATATCTTTACATTTAAAGTAATAAAGATTACACCTTTTTCTTACCTCACGTCGTCAACATTTAAAGTAATATATGTTACATCTTCTGCTTACCTCACTCCGTGAACATTTAAAGTATTAAATGTCACATTTTCGGCTTACTTCACTTCGTCAACATTTAAAGTAAAAAATATTACACCTTCTGCTTGCTTCACTTCGTCAACAGTTAAAGTAATAAATGTTACATCTTCTTCCTACCTCACTTCGTGAACATTTAAAGTAATAAATGATTCACCTTCTGCTTGCCTCACTTCGTGAACATTTAAAGTAATAAATGAGACATCTACTGCTTACTTCACTTCGTCAACATTTAAAATAACAAATTTTACACCTTCTACATGCCTCACTTCGTCAACATTTATTGTAATAAATGTCACATATTCTGCTTACCTCACTTCTTCAACTTTTTAGTAATAAATGTTATACCTTCTGCTTGTTTCACTTCGTTAACATTTACAGTAATAAATGTAACATCTTCTGCTTACTTCACTTCGTCACTAGTTAAAGTAATAAATGTTACACTTTCTGCTTACCTCAATTTGGTAACATTTAAAAAAATAATTGTTAATCTTCTGCTTGCCTCATTTCGTCACCATTGAAAGTAAATAATGTGAGATCTTTTGCTTCGTCAACATTTGAAGTAATAAATATTACATCTGCTTACATCAATCCGTCAATATTTAAAGTAACAAATGTTACACCTTCTGCTTGCCTCACTTCGTTAACAGTTAAAGTAATAAATGTTACACCTTCAACTTACCTCACTTCGTTAATATTCAAGGTAATAAATGTTAATGTTCTATATGCCTCACTTCGTCAAAATTTAAAGTAATAAATGTTACATCATCTGTTTCGTCAACAGTTAAAGTAAGAAATGTTAGATCTTCTGCTTACTTCACTTTGTCAACATTTAAAGTAATAAGCGTTACACCTACTGCTCCCTCATTTCGTCAACATTTTAGTAATAAATGTTAATATTTCTGTTTACCTTACTTTGTCAACAAATAAAGTATATGTTACATCTTCTGCTTGTCTTACTTCGTCAACAGTTAAAGTTTAAATGTTACACCTTTTGCTTTTCTCCTTTCGTGAACATTTAAAGTAATAACTGTTACATCTTCTGCTTACTTCAATTCGTGAACATTTACAGTAATAAATGTTACATCTGCTTATTTCACTTCGTCAATATTTAAAGTAAATGTTACACCTTCTACTTTCCTCACTTTATTAACAGTTAGAGTAATAAATGTTACATTTTCTGCTTACTTTACTTTGTCAACATTTAATGTAATAAATATTACACTTTCTGCTCTCCTCACTTCTTGAACATTTAAAGTAATAAATGTTACATTTTCTTCTTACTTCACTTCGTCAAGAGTTAAAGAAATAAATGTTACACCTTCTGCTTTCTGACTTTGTCAACATTTAAAGAAATAAATGTTACACCTTCTGCTTTCTGACTTTGTCAACATCTAAAGTAATAATTGTTACATTTTCTGCCTACTTCACTTCGAAAACACATAAAAAATGTTACAACTTCTGCTTGCCTTACTTCGTCAACAGTTAAAGTAATAAATGTTACACCTTTTGCTTGCCTCATTTCGTCGACAGTTAAAGTTATAAATATTACATTTTCTGCTTACTTCACTTCGTCAATAGTTAAAAAAATAAATGTTACACCTTCTGCTTACCTCACTTCGTGAACATTTAAAGTAATAAATGTTAGATCTTCTGCTTTGTCAACAGTTAAAGCAATAAATGTTACATCTTCAGCTTACTTCACTTCGTCAACATTCAGAGTAATAAATGTTGCATCTTCTGCTTACTTCACTTCGTCAACACTTGAAGTAATAAATGTTACCTCTTCTGCTTACCTCACTTGGTCAACATTTAGAGATAATTAATGTTACACCTTCTGCTTACGTCACATCGTGAACGTTTACAGGAATAAATTTTTCATTTTCTGCTTACTTACTTCGTTAGATTTAAAGTAATAAATGTAACACCTTCTGCTTACCTCACTTCGTCAATATTTAAAATAATAAATGTTACATCTTCTGCTTACTTCACTTCGTCAATATTTAGAGTAAGAAATGTTATATCTTTTGCTTACTTCACTTTGTCAACATTTAAAGTAATAAATGTTACATCTTCTGCTTACTTCAATTCGTCAACATTTAAAGTAATAAATGCTACACCTTCTACTCCCTGACTTCGTCAAGATTTAAAGAATTAAATGTTATATCTTCTGCTTACCTCACTTCTTCAACATTTAATGTTATAAATATTACACCTTCTGCTAACCTCACTTCGTGAACATTTAAAGTAATAAATATTACATTTTCTGCTTACTTCACTTCGTGAACATTTACAGTAATAAATGTTACATTTTCTATTTACTTCATTTGTTTACATTTAAAGTAATAAATGTACACCTTCTTCTTACCTTACGTCGTCAACATTTAAAGTAATATATGTTACATCTTCTGTTTACCTCACTCCGTGAATATTTAAAGTTATAAATGTTACACCTTCTGCTTTCCTCATTTCGTCAACATTTAATGTATTATACCTTTTATTTACCTTATTTCGTGAACATTTAAAGTAATAAAAATAACATTTTATGCTTACTTCACTTCGTCATCATTTAAAGTAAGAAATATTACACCTTCTGCGCTCCTCACTTCTTCAACAGTTAAAGTAATAAATGTTACATCTTATTCTTCCCTCACTTTTTAACATTTAAAGTATTAAATATTACACTTTCTGCTCACCTCACTTCGTGAACATTTACAAAAATAAATGTTACATCATTTGCTTTTCTCACTTCGTCAACAGTTAAAATAATAAATGTTACACCTTCTGCTTGCCTCACTTCGTGAGCATTTAAAGTAATAAATTTTACATCTTCTGCAGACTTACTTCTTCAACATTTAAAGTAATAAATGTTACATCTTCTGCTTACTTCACTTCGGAAATATTTAAAGTAATAAATATTACATTTTCTGCTTACTTCACTTCGTCAACATTTAAAGTTATAAATGTTACACCTTCTGCTTACCTCACTTTCTGAACATTTAATATAATAAATTTTACACCTTCTGCTTGCCTCACTTTGTCAACAGATAAAGTAATAAATGTTACATCTTCTGCTCACCTCACTTCGTGAACATTTACAAAAATAAATGTTACATCATTTGCTTTTCTCACTTCGTCAACAGTTAAAATAATAAATGTTACACCTTCTGCTTGCCTCACTTCGTGAGCATTTAAAGTAATAAATTTTACATCTTCTGCAGACTTACTTCTTCAACATTTAAAGTAATAAATGTTACATCTTCTGCTTACTTCACTTCGGAAATATTTAAAGTAATAAATATTACATTTTCTGCTTACTTCACTTCGTCAACATTTAAAGTTATAAATGTTACACCTTCTGCTTACCTCACTTTCTGAACATTTAATATAATAAATTTTACACCTTCTGCTTGCCTCACTTTGTCAACAGATAAAGTAATAAATGTTACATCTTCTGCTTACCTCACTTCGTCAACACTTAAAGTCAATGTTACACCTTCTGCTTGCCTCATTTCGTCAAGAGTTAAAGTAATAAATGTAACATTTTCTGCTTACCTCACTTCGTCGTAGTTTAAACAGTCTCGATATTGGTTAACTAATTAATTTTTCTCTCAAGATTTCACCCAATAAAACACCTCTACTGACAGATATATTTTAGTCCTTTATGTTATTCGACGGTAGCTAAAAGTTAGCTGCACAGTACAAATAAAACCTTGGATCACGTGCAACTGAATGTTAAATCCATTGTCCTGTCATTGCAGTTTGTCTTTAGTTACTGTCAGAACATGACAGCCTTACTATCAGATTTCTCCACGTACAATGGTCTCTCATTGTAATGTTAATTTAATATGAGATTATCAGAAGATAGTTTTAATAGGCTACATGTTGGTGCCAACCACGGATATAGAAAACAGCTTTATAACCTTACAAACTTATCACACCTCGGATATAGAAAACTGCTTTATAACCTTCCAAACTTATCACACCTCGGATATAGAAAATGCTTCATAGCTCTATAAGCTCCCAATCTTACTACTAAGCCCCTAAGAGAAGACGGATATTGGGAGATCATATTACCATGAATTTATCAGAAATTAAAATGTTCATGAAACATGTACATGACTTAAAGATAATAGCTGGTATAACTTACGTTAACAGCCCTCGATATGAATGGAAGCTAGCCAATCACAAGAGACTTATAGGCTGTAAAGGTCCGAGAAATGTTAATAGTTTGTAAAATAGCTTTTAAGTGTTATAAAGTCACAGAAAAGTTCAGGTATAACACATAACACAGTCAGATAACTTATATCTTATAAATCATTCATAACAAAATCAGATACTTAATATCATCCAAGTTATTCATAACACAATCAGATAATTAATATCATCCAAGATATCACAACACAATCAGATAATTAATATCATCAAAGTTATTCATAACACAAATAATTAATATCATTTAAGTCATTCATAACACAATTAGATAATTAATATCATCCAAGTCATTCATAACACAATAAGATAAATAATTTGTACAAATTATAACACAAGGAAATCACTACTATCTTACAAGTTGTTCATAATACAGTCAGATAAGTAATATCTTAAGAACTGTTCATAACACAAGCAGCAAAACATTAACTGATTCAACGACAAACACTGTCTTGGACAGTAAAATTAAAAACATAAAATGGAGTAAATTTGTTACAGGAAGAAGCAATGTGAAGACAACAGTTTAATTCTAGGATTGCAATGAATATTCGATGCATACAGTTATAAACTTATGTTCTCGTTACCTTTATCCACTTTGTACTGCACGAGATGTCGAAGTATTTCACTGTTTCCCCTGAAGCCATTCAACCAATGAACAGTTACAGATCTGCTGGTGACGTTAACAGCTGTTAAGTTCCACGGTGGGTCGGGTGGCTCTGAAAAACAGTTTACTTTAGTTTTCACGGTGTTATCGGTGTTTTGTATTACCTAGGTTTATAGTAAAAACTGTAAGCAAAGTATTTTAAAATATTACTATTGCTATCAGTTTTAACGTTAATAAAGATTTAATAAGAGAACCCAAGTGTTAGTTTTACATAGAGGAATTGTTAATAGTTTAATACTAATGTAGGTTTAGAGTAAAACTGCTTACTATGTGGTTTTACATACAGGAATTGTTAGCAGGTCAACGCACGTGTCTCACCATTGTATAACCTTGAGATCTAGGTACTCTACCATAGCTGAGCACCACACGTTTATCACTAATACATAATTCTAATTAATTTTTATAAAACTCCCAAAAATGATCAAACTATTTCCCACGGTAACTGATAGCGTGTAAAATGTGTTCATGTGATCTCTGTGTAAAGGTCCGTTTTTCTTAACCCTAGTTAAAGAGTGTACATTTGTTTATTAACCTAAATCAACGAACACAAACAAAACCTTGAAGCACCTATGTTTCAGCCCACCTTGTACAATTAACTGAATGTTCATCTCGTCTTTTCCAAAACTGTTGGTCACGATACAGGTGTAGAGTTGAGAGTCATCTCTGGACGACTTAAGGATGGTTAAAGTCGACGTTTTACTTTTATCCCCATCTGTTTCTCTGATTACAAACCTGTTTTGGAAAGTGAAGTTTATTGTAAGCTTTTCCCACATTCTTATTTCGGACAAAAAGTTTTTAAACCTTTGCACGTGCGTGAAGAAGTCTCAAGATTAACAAATCTGATAAAGGTATATTTCTAGGATACAATTACAGCATTTAGAACTAAAAGTACGATTACACTAGTGATAAGGTAATATTGGAACATATTGTGTTGGGTCCTTTTCTGCAATAACGGACTCGAGCCTTATGTTCTCTTCTCATTTAACGTTATAACTGAGTAAACAATATTCGTAAATCCAAATGAGATGTAGGTAGGAAATTATTACAACATACACGTAAAACTCACGCAGATATTCTTACAGATGTTGATGTAATACTGTTTAAATATCTGAGTAGTTCACACTTTTAAATTAACCGAATGTTGTTTAGATCTTAGAACCAAGAATGTTCCTGCTGTGACAACTTAAAGACAACAGTGATGTTGTCATTATGTTGTCACGTTAAAACCTAACTCCTAACACTTGATACAAAAAACTAACCATATGATAACATTTCTCAGAAATACGATATTAAATATGGAGCGACCAACCTATCTTTTCTCAACTATCTCATGCGAAGATCATACAAAATAAAGATCACCTGATTTAATGTATGATCGTATAGACAATGGAAATAGATTATTATAGATGTTTACATTTTAGAAAATTGTCTTATTTTATATAGAAGTATAATAAACCTTACATTATAAGAATGGCCGTACAGAGTACGTAGGTAATCGGTATACATACTGTTTAATACGACCAGTTTTTTTTATAGTTTACAATTTTGGATTTTTTTTTATGTGTGTGAGATACTAGAACATTAAATTACCAGTCTCATAGTAACAATTTTGTAACACTTTCTTTTCTTAAAGAAAGAAATGAGTTAAATTAACCACGCACCGTCCGTATTTGTAGTTCTTTACGTATTGATTTCCTTTCTTCCAAACAATATTCATTGGTTGTTCACCTCTTGATAGGCAAGTTAACTGTGTATCTTGACCCTTCAAAGTAGTCTCACTTCTATATGGCAGGTCAAATCGAGGTAAAGCTAGAGATAAAACAGTATAAGGCTAAATTTAATCTCACAACACTGACTTCTCTTTCATTTCACTGCACAACAAAGTATCTACTTCTTGAACACTGTTGGGTTTTACTTATATAGTTTTAACTGCTGATCACGAAAATCACATCCAATTTACCCATCACGAACCGTTTCATTGAAATCTTCAGTTTCACCAGGACATTGTTACAATGGAAAAACGATGTCAGGGCAACTGGAATCCGTCAATGCTTGCTGACTACTGTTGAACACTGCAACGTGATGCACCGGACATTGAATACAAACGAGAATTAGGAGCAAAACACTTTTAATTATGTTGAACTTAATAGCGTATTAGAAACATAAACGCAATTAAACATGTTATTACTGGTAAACAGTTAACTGTCTATTTCTCAGAGTTCCTACGTGATGAAGCAAAACCAAAACCATATTTGTACACACCCACCAGGTACCTGTCACAATCAGTATAAACTTTTCAGGAAGCAAAACTTTTTAAAACAGTTGTTGTGCAATGTTTCCAGACATTGATTAAAGTTATAATAACCAATCACAAAACTTTTGGCTCAGAAAATATCAATTATGACTACAAGTCATCTGGTAAACTACTCTGTAATATACACCTTATAGTAACGAACCAAAACACCTAACCTGAAAAAACAGGGTACATGTGGAATAATACATGACAATAAAACTAGTGACAGTTCAGGACCTGTCAATAAATCACAGGTGATATCAGACCACAATAAAACTAGTAACTATACATGACATATCAATAAATCACAGGTGATATCAGACAACAATAAAACTAGTAACAATACGTGACATATCAATAAATCACAGGTGATACCAGACCACAATAAAACTAATAACAATACATGACATATCAATAAATCACAGGTGATATCAGACAACAATAAAACTAGTAACTATACATGACATATCAATAAATCACAGGTAATATCAGACCACAATAAAACTAGTAACAATACATGAGATATCAATAAATCACAGGTGATATCAGACAACAATAAAACTAGTAACTATACATGACATATCAATAAATCACAGGTGATATCAGACCACAATAAAACTAGTAACTATACATGACATATCAATAAATCACAGGTGATATCAGACCACAATAAAACTAGTAACAATACATGACATATCAATAAATCACAGGTGATATCAGACAACAATAAAACTAGTAACTATACATGACATATCAATAAATCACAGGTGATATCAGACCACAATAAAACTAGTAACAATACATGACATATCAATAAATCACAGGCGATATCAGACAACAATGAAACTAGTAACAATACATGACATATCAATAAATCACAGGTGATATCAGACCACAATAAAACTAGTAACTATATATGAACTTCCTTACTCTGAACTTCAAGAAAAATAATGTTTCGTATTCCAATACCGATACGGTTCGTTGCTTGACACAGTAAATAACCCTCATCTGATTTCTGAACGTTTCGGAAAAGCAGTGTGCCGTTTCCAAAGATTTGCACTCGGGTGTTCGAGTATAAATGAACAAAATCTCCTGGATTCTGGCCTGGAAGACATGAAACTATCACAACATGACGAATTTTTTGTCTCCTATCTTAGCTTACTTTGTCATCAGAGTAATGTCTTTCTGATCTGTATATCAAATACGATACAGTATAATACGGAAACACGGCTATTAAACAGTTTCAAGTTGTTCACAAGGTTAGTTATATTGTAATAAACTACTCGATAAAAAATCACGTGACGTTCTAAGAACAAATATTTATATAAATAAATGTTAAAGTATACTGTTTACCATAGATGTACATTCAATATATATATATATGTTAAAGTACACTGTTTACCATAGATGTACATTCAATATATATATATATATGTTAAAGTACACTGTTTACCATAGATGTACATTCAATATATATATATATGTTAAAGTACACTGTTTACCATAGATGTACATTCACAGAAGACCAGTGTTACACATACATTGAATGTATACTCATGTTACATCAGCTTTTTACACACGTTACACAAGTTTTTACGTTCATCGTATACACATTTTACATGAATACATTCACATGCTATAGAAGTTTACGAGCTGTCTGCACATGTTGCGCAAGTTTAAACGATACATACAATTTCACATCATATGCACACGTTACACAATGTTGAGTGTTCACGGTAAACATATTATAAAAATATACATATTTTCTGTGTCGAGGTGTTACACATGTTCACTTATTCATTCTGTACGGGTGTTACACATGTTTACAAATTCACTCTGTACGGGTATTACACAAGTTTACAAAATACATTCTATACGGTTGCTACACATGTTTACATATTTACAGTAAGTAATCTTTGATTAAAAACCTTCTTTGTCTAGTTTATTGGTTTTAGTTACGATAAATAAAGTAACAGAAAACTGTTTTTGCCACGCCAGCGACGCACGGTTGTAATTAATTACCCTTTTCACAAGACATTACAGTTAGGCCTATAACATGTTAAACACTTTGTACCGAGTTCGACTTTCTCTTTACATAAATTATGACGAAACTACAAATGTCATTGTTATATTACCTTTGGATTTTCTCCACGTTATCACAGGTCGCGGCGAACCACTAGCTGAGCAGTCTAAATAAACGTCTCGACCTTCGACCGCTGATTTGTTAGTCGGAGAAATAACCCACCTAGGTGGCACTGAGTATGAGGAAACAGAATACACTTTATTTATTATTTGATGAATATGTCAAGTAATGTAAAAAATATTGGTACCAAAACGTACGGTTGTCTTATAGAAAATATTTATGGTAAAATAAACAAACAGTTTTCTCATGCTGTTTTTATTTTTTAAGCGCAAAGTTACACAATGAGCTATTTGTGCACTGGTATTGTTTTAGAATTTCGCACAAAGCTACTCGAGGGCTATCTGTGCTAGCCGTCCCTAATTTAGCAGTGTAAGACTAGAGGGAAGGCAGCTAGTGATCACCACCCACCGCCAACTCTTGGGCTACTCTTTTACCAGCGAAAAGTGGTATTGACCGTCACATTATAACGCCTTCACGACTGGGAGGGCGAGCATGTTGGGCGCGACTCGGGCGCGAACCCGCGACCCTCAGATTACGAAGCGCACGCCTTAACGCGCTAGTCCATGCAAAGCCCACACTGGTATTATGGAATTTCATGTTTAAAGTCCGTAGACTTAACATGTATGTTTGCGGTGATTTAAGCATTTTTAATCACCAAATACAACTAGTATTTGTTTAATTTTTTACCGCTTGATAGCGATGAGTATCGTTGAAGACGAGGGGATGAACCCCTACATTATATCTGGTGCACTGACGTATTTATTATCAGTGTAATACATTTTGTAATTAAAAACACATTTTCTGTGTTTTATTCTGAAAAATGTGAACTGAAAATTGAGTCTGTTGATAAACAGGTAAAGCAATAAAATATGTGAGTATAAAAAATGTTTTAATAGATAGCCTCCAGGTGGCTAGGCTGAAAGTTTATAGCTTAAGAAGTGGACTTCGGTATCTATAGTAGACATATCACAAATAGCCCATTATTTATCTCAACATCAAATGACAGACATAAGTTATGGAATCACAAAACATATTTTTAGTGAAGCACAAATGGACTTTCTATGCTATGCTCAACACGGGTATCGAAACGTGGTCTACAGCGTTGTAAGTCCGCAGACATTCTGCTGTGCCGCTAGAGGGAGCAGAGCTATAGTAAAAAAAACAACATTTTTTTCTACCCAACGTGTACGTTTCAACATTTCTTGAACAATAAGCATCAAACTTGGTACAGGATATCATGAAGATAGTCATGAGGGGGTTAGACCCCCTCCAAATTTCACATTGAGAGACTTCTTGAAAACAGTAGGTCTTGATTTCAATATTGGCACATTTATGTATTTTTATTGCACTTTTAATGTTTATTATGCCAATAAAAATAGAAGCACATTATTCCTATCATTTGTTAGTAAGTGAAACACTCTGGCAGCAAAGCTACACGAGAGCTATCGACGAGCAACGTCCCTAATTTAGCAGTGGGAAGGCAGCTAGTCATCACCACCCACCGCCAACTCTTGGGCTACTCTTTTACTTATGAATAGTAGTATTGACCGTAACGTAATGATAACGCCCCCATGGTTGAAAGGGTGAGTATGTTTTGTGTGACAGGGATTCGAACCCGCACCCCTCGGGTTACGAGTCGAACGTTTTGACCCACCTGGCCATGCGGGACCAAAAAATAAGTAAAACTATTATGAATATTAGAGCCACTGAAATAATTCGTTACAAAACGTGCTGAAACTAGTGTTAAAGAAATCAACATAAGATAAACAACTGACGCACCAATTTAATTCTATGGGTTAGCTTACACCCGAGATGTTCAGAGACTCAGTCGAAACAGAAAATGTAGATACAGAAAGAAATACCACAAACCATTGACTATCAGCTCTGTGGTTCTGTTAACAGAGGCTGCACTGTTGGAGGCGATGCACGTGTATTTCCCACTGTGTCTTGCGGTCACGTGCTTGAAAACAACCACTGAATATTCCTGAGAGTTATCTACATTCACGTGACCTTTGGTCATCAGCATTTCTCCGTCCTTCACCCAGTGTATTCTTATGGGCGGCTCTCCTTCAGCCACACTGCAGTAGAGCCGAGCCGTCATCCCTTCTGTTACGGTAACTTTATCAGGAAAAAAGTTGCCATCTATTACAGGAGCCACTGGGAAAAAACAGATCAAAATATGAAAACAGGTGTTTCTTGACGTCTTGATGGACTCACAACAACCAACTGTCAGACGTTTCGTGTAATAAACAAATAAAAGATGTTTGTAAATCTCCGAGTTTTCACTATTAATAAAAAAATTGTTTGATTAAATAATTGAGTCGTAAGCTTGCTGAATAAAACAGTGAGTTCTAGCAGTACTCTCGTATACAGCGAGTTCTAGCAGTACTCTCGTATACAGTGAGTTCTAGCAGTACTCTCGTTTACAGTGAGTTCTAGCAGTACTCTTGTTTACAGTGAGTTCTAGCAATACTCTCGTTTACAGTGAGTTCTAGCAGTACTCTCGTTTACAGTGAGTTCTAGCAGTTCTCTCGTATACAGTGAGTAGCAATCCCCGTTTGACGGATTTATTGCACAATGTGATTCATTTCGTTGCAAAATAATTTATTTTAGAATTCAGTTTAATAATAGTTGAAGTCACTTTGCGTCACTGATATTCGTGAAATTACTTCAATAATAAAGAGGAAAATTAAAACAACGTGAACTGAAGCAAAATAACAAGTTTTAAAACTAAGTAGAGAAACAGAGGAAACTACATTATCTTCTCCGACTAAAACAGATAAGTTACACATTCAGTTTTTTATTTACTTCTGTATGATGTCTAAGAACTTAAGAAAACTTTGATTTCTTACCAAAAGAAGAAACTAATGAAGTAGTTTCTGTTGACTGTTGGCTATCAGTGTGAACTAATTAAGAAGTTTCTATTGACTGTTCGCTATCAGTGAGATCTAATTAAGTAGTTTCTATTGACTGTTGGCTATCAGTGTGAACTAATTAAGTAGTTTCTATTGACTGTTGGCTATCAGTGTGAACTAGTTAAGTAGTTTCTATTGAATGTTGGCTATCAGTGTGAACCAAAAAAGTAGTTTCTATTGAATGTTGGCTATCAGTATGAACTAATTAAGAAGTTTCTATTGACTGTTTGCTATCAGTGAGATCTAATTAAGTAGTTTCTATTGACTGTTGGCTATCAGTGTGAACTAATTAAGTAGTTTCTATTGACTGTTGGCTATCAGTGTGAACTAATTAAGTAGTTTCTATTGACTGTTGGCTATCAGTGTGAACTAGTTAAGTTGTTTCTATTGAATGTTGGCTATCAGTGTGAACCAAAAAAGTAGTTTCTATTGAATGTTGGCTATCAGTATGAACTAATTAAGAAGTTTCTATTGACTGTTCGCTATCAGTGAGATCTAATTAAGTAGTTTCTATTGACTGTTGGCTATCAGTGTGAACTAATTAAGTAGTTTCTATTGACTGTTGGCTATCAGTGTGAACTAGTTAAGTAGTTTCTATTTATTGTTGGCTATCATTGTGAACCAAAAAAGTAGTTTTTATTGAATGTTGGCTATCAGTATGAACTAATTAAGAAGTTTCTATTGAATGTTGGCTGTCAGTATGAACTAATTAAGAAGTTTCTATTGACTGTTGGCTATCAGTGTGAACTAGTTAAGTAGTTTCTATTGATTGTTGGCTATCAGTGTGAACTACTTAAGTAGTTTCTGTTGACTGTTGGCTATCAGTGTGAATTAGTTAAGTAGTTTCTATTGATTGTTGGCTATCAGTGTGAACTACTTAAGCAGCTACTATTGATTACTGACCAACAGTGTGAAATAATTAAGAGCTTTTATTCATTGCTGACCAACCAAAGTCATCATTTTAGAATTCTTGCTGAAACACGTCGTACTGAATTACGAACCCACGATATACACTAATAAGTAAAATGATTTTCTTCTTGTGACCTACCTACCACTGAGATGAAAGTTGAGCCACTGGCTATCTGACCTTCCGAGTTTTGTACTGTACAAGTGTATTTCCCTTCGTCCACTTGCTTATGGACACCACGAATAGTCAGTGTCCCGTCTTCTCCAACCTCTTCACGATGACTTAATGGAAGAAGAATTCGTTCTGTAATAAATAAACAAGTGGACTTCATACTGGACACTGATACTGTTAAAATAGTGGACTTCATACTGGATATTGATACTGTTAGGCTAATGGACTTGATACTGGACACTTACACTGTTAAACTAGTGGACTTGACACTGGACACTGATACCATAAAAACAGTAGACTTGATACTGGACACTGATACTGTTAAACTGATGGATTTCATACTGGACACTGATACTGTTAAAATAGTGGACTTGATACTGGACACTGATACTGTTGAACTAGTGGACTTGATACTGGACACTGATACTGTTAAAATAGTGGACTTGATACTGGACACTGATACTGTTAAACTAGTGGACTTGATACTGGACACTGATACTGTTAACCAAGTGGACTTGATACTAGACTCAAATACTGTTAGGTTTCTACATAGATTGCTCATTACCTGTTCTCACTTTTAGGAATGTCTCATTATTTATAAATATCTTGCTTTGAGAGTCAGATGACAGTTTACGTGGACACTTGTTTTACATATCCAGCTTATAAAAATAAACTGATTTGTTTCGGCGTGAGATAATCATTAATGTAATATATAACTCTCAGAAAGAATAACAGTTTCCAACGCGTGACTTCGTTATCAATGTACTTACAATTGTAACACACGTGGCTAACTTTTTAGAGTATTATCTGTGACAATGTATATTGTAAAACACGTGACTTACTTGTCAGAGTATGTATCTGTAACAACGTACATTGTAAAACACGTGATTTACTTGTCAGAGTATGTTTCTGTAACAATGTACATTGTAAAACACGTGACTTACTTGTCAGAGTATGTATCTGTAACAATGTACATTGTAAAACACGTGACTTCTTGTCAGAGTATTATCTGTAACAATGTACATTGTAAAACACGTGACTTACTTGACAGAGTATGTTTCTGTGACAACGTACATTGTAAAACACGTGACTTATTTATCCAAGTATGTATCTGTAACAACGTACATTTGTAAAACACGTGGCTTACCTTACAAAGTGGGTATCTGTAACAATGCACATTGTAAAACACGTGACTTACCAATCCAAGTATGTATCTGTAACAACGTACATTGTAAAACGCGTGACTTACTTGTCAGAGTATGTATCTGTAACAATGTACATTGTAAAACACGTGACTTACTTGTCAGAGTATTATCTGTAACAATGTACATTGTAAAACACGTGACTTACTTGTCAGAGTATGTTTCTGTGACAACGTACATTTGTAAAACACGTGGCTTACCTTACAAAGTGGGTATCTGTAACAATGCACATTGTAAAACACGTGACTTACTTATGAGAGTATGAAGCAATAAGAAAATCTAAATGCTATCAACTATATATCAGCACCATGTAACACCAGGTAAATATGACATATAGCTAGATGTAGAGAAATGTATCGTACTGCTGAAGAAGTGTAAGATACAGTTAGAGAAATGTAGTATACAACTAGAGAAATGTACCATACTACTAGAGAAATGTAGTATACAACTAGAGAAATGTACCATACTACTAGAGAAATGTAGTATACAACTAGAGAAATGTACCATACTACTAGAGAAATGTAGTATACAACTAGAGAAATGTACCATACAGCTAGAGAAATGTACCATACAACTAGAAAAATGTACACCATACAGCTAGAGAAATATACCATAAGCTAGAAAAATGTACCATACAGCTAGAGAAATGTAGTATACAACAAGAAAAATGTACCATACAGTTAGAGAAATGTATACAACTAGAAAAATGTACCATACAGTTAGAGAAATGTACCATACAACTAGAAAAATGTACATCATAAAGCTAGAGAAATGTACCATACAACTAGAAAAATGTACACCATAAAGTTAGAGAAATGTACCATACAGCTAGATAAGCATATCCTAAACAGCTTATGAAAGCAAAGTCTATATAGCTATGTATAAAAATTCCGTAATGTTGCAAAAACATGACATAAAAAGGTTAAACAATGGAATAAAAAGACGTCATAGAAACACGTTACTATGGGCAACAATGAGAGTTTAAAAACGAAAAGTGAGTTCTTCTCTGAAGCGCGTTCTCACCTCTTTCCCACGTAATTCTATTCACTGGAAAACCTCCAAAGGGACATCTGAGCACGAGAGTATCACCTGATACCACAGTCATGTTCCACATAGGTCTGATGAATGGAGGACCATAAACGTTAAGTCTATTAGAGTGTTCAACCGAACCAACCCCATTGGAAAAAACGCATGTGTATCTTCCACTGTCTTCCACTCTCGTGCCCGTCAAATTAAGTTGGCCCACTACGCTATACTCAACAAATAGGTGGCTACTCAGAGATATTCGGTAGGTATCATGGACAGGCTGTTTATCCACGAACCATGTAATGTTTGGAATTGGATTACCCGTGGCTGTGCACGTCAGAGACACTGACGTACCAGGGTGTATAGTTGTTTCTGGAAAACTGGAAGCCAAGGTTGGTGCAACGTCTGAAATGAAATTATAAAAAGAACAAAGGTGAATATCACTGACTAATATAGAAAATTAATTGCAGTTGGTAGCCCAGAGTAGAAAAACAGCTAGTTACAGTTGTGTCTCAGATAGTTAGGAACTTAAATTATTGACTACTTCCATTAGGTCCTACTAACATACATTCTGATAAACGTTTTTAATTAAAGAAATGCACCACCAAAGAAAAATATAAGGTACAAAAGGCGTTATGATTAACAGTGAAAAGAAACAAGAAAATACGTTTTAGGGTTAACGGTGGAAAAAATATTTAAGAATAACAATACAAAAAAACAACTTAGGACTAACAACATGAAGAAACGATAAAACACGTTAAGACTAACAACATGAAGAAACGATAAAACACGTTGAGACTAACAACATGACAAAACGAAGAAATACCTAAGGGTCAACATTAAAAAGAAATTAGAAAACACCTTATGATTAACAACATGAAGAAACTAGTAAAACGAACGCCTTACGACTAGCAATAAAAAGAATCACGTAAATCAAAGCCTTAAAACTAACAGTGAATAAAAACAAGAAATGTTTTTGATTAACAGTAATAAAAAACAAAAAACTCCTTAGGACTAACAGTAAGGAAAAAGAAGAAAACCTTCCTCTGGACTAACAGTTAAGAGAAAGAAGGAAAATTTCTTTGGACTAACAGCTAAGAGAAAGAAGAAAACCTTCTTCTGGACTAACAGTTAGGAGAAAGAAGAAAACCTTCTTCTGGACTAACAGTTAGGAGAAAGAAGAAAACCTTCCTCTGGACTAACAGTTAGGAGAAAGAAGAAAACCTTCCTCTGAACTAACAGCTAAGAGAAAGAAGAAAACCTTCTTCTGGACTAACAGTTAGAAGAAAGAAGAAAACCTTCCTCTGGACTAACAGTTACAGGAAACAAGTAAAACATTCTTAGGACTAATAATAAAAGAAACAAGTGAAACGAATGACTTAGGACCTCTTATTGTTAATTCAGATGTCCCTTGTCCGGATTCATCGTTGTTGAAGATAAAGCACTGGTACATTCCACTGTCACTTCTAACAACTGATGAAATTTTCATCACTGTCCTAGACAAATAGGAAATTCTTGAGTTTACCACTAGAGGTCGCTCATTTTTCAGCCATGTGATGGCGTTAATGGGAAAACCATTGATGGTGCAGTTGAGAACAGCTGCACCACCTATCTGGACTATTTGGACTTTAGGTATAACCATGACCTTTAATCGACCTGCAAGAAAATGCAAACACACGTTAATTATCGATAAACAAAATTATTTATTCGCTAATGATTGTTACTGGATAAAGGATTCATATACTTCAACTCAATTAAAAGTGGCATATAAATCACATTCTGAGAAAATTATCTAAGCTATCTCGAATCAAACTTAATACGTTGATACAAATGTGCATAATTGTCAGCCGGGTTTAAAAAGTGTTACTGAACGTGTAAACGTTTGTTAATTAGAGGTCGTTACATTCTCTTTTGAATCATTACATTTAATCACGTGTTCTTCAATTCTCATGCGCATGCGCCAATTTAAAAATTATTTCTTCGAATATTTGATAAGCAGTAATTGTTTCAGTTTGTTTAACAACTTTCATTAGTCAAACAACAAATAGAACATTAACCAATCTATTTTAATTGGATTAATTATGAATTTCATATGTTATTGATTAACCATGGTGTTTGGAATAATTACTGACTGGTTTCAGTGTTCGTACGATTTTACTTTGAAAATGCAATAAATATTTCGAGTGAGAACTGAGAACAAACAAATAATCCCCATCAGTAGTACAACGGTGTGCATAGACTCACACCCCTAAAAACTGGGTTTAGATGCACATTCTGGGCAGAGCACAAATAACTTTGTGCTTAATTCCAAACAGCCAAACAAACTAACAGAAATGAATACATATATATATATGTATGTGGCTTAAATAACTTTAATAACTTAAAAAATATTTTTATATTATTCACATTTGCTTATTATTCCCATAACACATGTAATTACGTTTTGTCTGTTCCAAGGAGGGTCAGCCCATAACACATGTAATTACGTTTTGTCTGTTCCAAAGAGGGTCAGCCCATAACACATGTAATTACGTTTTGTCTGTTCCAAAGAGGATCAGCCCATAACACATGTAATTACGTTTTGTCTATTCCAAGGAGGGTTAGCCCATAACACATGTAATTAAGTTTTGTCTGTTTTAAAGAGGGTCAGCCCATAACACATGTAATTACGTTTTTTCTGTTCCAAAGAGGGTCAGCCCATAACACATGTAATTAAAGTTTTGTCTGTTCCAAGGAGGGTCAGCCCATAACACGTGTTATTACGTTTTGTCTGTTCCAAAGAGAGTAAGCCCTAACACAGATATTTCAAAGGTAACTTACTGGTTACTTTGAGAATAGTTTTTTCCCTCTTCTCTTCTACACTGTTGTTGGTGACACAGACATATAACCCTCCATCATACTGCTCCGTGTCACGAACAGTCAGTATTCCATAGTTAAACGACACTCTCTCTGTAGCTGGCAGACGATCAAGTTTTCCATTGTACTCTTTATACCATCTGTCGAAGTTAAAGTTTCATCACTGTAGAATATGAATGGTCTGAGATACATTTATATATATCTGTGTGTTTAATGTCCATATCAATCAACAAAGGTTCCATTATGAACGGTTTAAGATCTCATGTATATTAAAACGGCTCGTTTGGGTTGAGAAATTTTTTATACGTAGAGGAGCGAGCAAAGTTTCGACCTGCTTCGGTCGTCGTCAGGTTCACAAGGAAAGGAAGAGGTAACTGACCGAAAGCTGACCACATGTTTGAAAGAAGTTGTGTAACTGAGTTTTGGAATGTAGAGGGCGTGTTTAGATGTTTGAATATATAATTTTATATTATTTATTTTATTATTACTATTTATTATTATATTATTTTTATTATAGGTATGAATTTGTTTCTTTGTATTGGTTTATTTTGGGCTTATTCAAAGTAACAGATGTAAGTATTAAACCAGAATCTGTTTTAACCAGTGAACAAGACTTGACTGGTTTAAGAATTATTCAAAGTAACAGATGTAAGTGTTAAACCAGAACCTGTTTTAACCAGTAAACAAGACTTGACTGGTTTAAGAAATATTCAAAGTAACAGATATGAGTGTCAAACCAGAACCTGTTTTAACCAGTCTTCATAATTTCGTTAGGTAAATTATTACTGCGATAATTTCTTCAACATATTCACTTTAAATGAATCATGATGAATTATTAATATCCAGAAGTAACTTCTAGAAAATCAAAGAAACAATTAAACTTGAATTAACATTCTTAGATTAAATGTTTGGCTTACATTGAAATAATCAAAATTATTAAATATTTGATGTTTTATTATTTAACTTTTAATAATACCATAATAACAGTTCAGATTAAAAGTTCTATGTTGAGTATATAGATATTTAAATATGGAAAAATACTTTCGCAAAGAAATGACAATAGAACAAAGAAAATCAGACAAAAGCAAATTGAAAACCAAATTACGATATCAGGTGATAAAGGGCGACTAATAGTACAGGTGAATATACAGTCATACACACAAGCACTAATAGTACAGGTGAATATACAGTCATACACACAAGCACTAATAGTACAGGTGAATATACAGTCATACACACAAGCACTAATAGTACAGGTGAATATACAGTCATACACACAAGCACTAATAGTACAGGTGAATATACAGTCATACACACAAGCACTAATAGTACAGGTGAATATACAGTCATACACACAAGCACTAATAGTACAGGTGAATATACAGTCATACACACAAGCACTAATAGTACAGGTGAATATACAGTCATACACACAAGCACTAATAGTACAGGTGAATATACAGTCATACACACAAGCACTAATAGTACAGGTGAATATACAGTCATACACACAAGCACTAATAGTACAGGTGAATATACAGTCATACACACAAGCACTAATAGTACAGGTGAATATACAGTCATACACACAAGCACTAATAGTACAGGTGAATATACAGTCATACACACAAGCACTAATAGTACAGGTGAATATACAGTCATACACACAAGCACTAATAGTACAGGTGAATATACAGTCATACACACAAGCACTAATAGTACAGGTGAATATACAGTCATACACACAAGCAGATAAAGAGAAAAAACCAAAACCCAGTCGTGCAGACTGACAGAAAAAAACTAGCTGGTAAGAAGACAGCCGGAAATACGTAGATAGATAGACAGACAATCACATAGAAACAGGTAGATATAAGTAGACAGTCAGACAAACAGAAATACGTAGATAAAAAGAGAGCGAATCAAACGGAAACAGGTAGATATAAGTAGATAACCAGACAAAGAGAAATACGTAGATAGATAGACAGCCAATCAAGTAGAAACAGGTAGATAAAAGCAGACAGCCACATTGGTAATTGGAAGCATAATTACCTTTCAATATAACGAGTGTTTTAAGATAAAAGATAAAAGAAATACATTTATAGTCGACATAAACTTTTCCATGTTTGACTTAATTACCTAACAGTTGGAACAGGCCAGCCTTCTGTAACACATGGTAACTCGGATTGTTGTCCTTCTGTTTGACTTAATGACCCCTTACCTAACAGTTGGAACAGGCAAGCCTTCTGTAACACATGGTAACTCGGATTGTTGTCCTTCTGTTTGACTTAATTACCCCTTACCTAACAGTTGGAACAGGCCAGCCTTCTGTAACACATGGTAACTCGGATTGTTGTCCCTCTGTTTGACTTAATTACCCCTTACCTAACAGTTGGAACAGGCCAGCCATCTGTAACACATGGTAACTCGGATTGTTGTCCTTCTGTTTGACTTAATGACCCCTTACCTAACAGTTGGAACAGGCCAGCCTTGTGTAACACATGGTAACTCGGATTGTTGTCCCTCTGTTTGACTTAATTACCCCTTACCTAACAGTTGGAACAGGCAAGCCTTCTGTAACACATGGTAACTCGGATTGTTGTCCCTCTGTTTAACTTAATTACCACTTACCTAACAGTTGGAACAGGCCAGCCTTCTGTAACACATGGTAACTCGGATTGTTGTCCCTCAAGTACTTTCACAGATGAGGATTTTAAAACAAACCTTGGGCTCGATGGTCCATGAGGTTCTAAATAAAGTAGAAAAGCTACGTCTTATCTCAACCCTGCTTTGTTAGAAATTCATAATAAAACAAAATGTTGTAGTTTGTTATTACAAGATGTATACTGGAAACATGAGGATATACCAAATACCTTATAAATCCGTTAATATTAACAGTTGAATGTATCGATATATAGAAATCCATTCTTTTTACCAGTTGAATGTGTTGATATATAGAAATCCATTCATATTACCAGTTGAATGTGTTGATATGTAGAAATTCTTTCATGTTACCAGTTGAATGTGTTGAAATGTAGAAATCCTTTCATATTACCAGTTGAATGTGTTGATATATAGAAATCCATTCATATTATCAGTTGGATGTGTTTGTAACTAAAAACTCATTTGTATTTTCCTTTAAATGTGTTCATGCCCAGAAACTCAACGCTAAAATCCAGATTTCGATACCCGTGGTGAGTAAATCACTGTGTTTAGCTGCAACCCAACAAACGTAGTCTCATTTTCTATTGAGTTGTTTCATTAAAACATTAATTTTAAAAACTGTTCCTTTTTTAACAGAAAAATATTTCAAATATTTTACTGTAAACTGTCATCTTTACGCATCGTCTTATCTTCCAGTTTGCGTTTATTTTAAACAGAATACGATACACAAAGCTACAATAATAAAGAACTATAACTTTTGACATGAAATAAAGTTTTCATTATAATGTTAAATTTATTCTCCAAACTTTAAAATTCTGTATTTCTTACACGTCAATGTAATATACTGTAACACTTCGGCGACTTTTTAAGATACTGGGTATCTTGTGAAGTCTCGACAAAGAGTTGTGACTCTTTGTAAGACACTACAACTTACGTGTGAGTACTGTAACTAATGTACGTGTGTCCAGCGACTTACAATACTGCGGTTCTCGTAGTTTCATAAAACATTGTGACTTCTGTGAGACACAATGACTATTGGGTGTAATGTAAAATGTTTATACCGAGATATTTGTATCTACGTCTACAATGTTTGACTAAACACAAGCAAATTCAACAATAGATAAGTACAGATGTTCTAACGAAAATATAACTTTCCATTCTTGTTTTGAGCGAAAATATAAAAAAAACACACAAGCCAAACAGATTCGTCATAATTCTAATTATATTATTGTATAAATAAAACAAAAAAATGAAATTAGTTGTACAACTAATTACGTTTCTCGTTTTTGCGACATCTGTATATCGGAAAAATTGTTTTTTTTTCTAAACGGTGTACGAAGCAATTACTGTTTGAACTCCCTGAAAACAAATTTGTTTTATTTAAGATTTTTTTAGAACACGATTTTTATTTGTTAATTACATACACTATATTAAAATACTCATTTTAATTACATATATTATAGACAAGTATTTGCTAATAATAATTTATTTTCAGACCGATTGAGTTCTATTGTATTACGAGTAAAAATATATAGCTTACAATTAAAGATTTTATTATTCATTAAATAATCGGTTTTAGAGTTTTCTGTTCCTTGGCACTTCTTAGTAAATTGGCGAACACTTCAAGAGACAGTCTAGTTTATGAATTAATTAAATCTAGAACTTTCTCAGGAAGCAAGCAGCAAAAAATATCGAAGATGAACAAAACTAGAAACCTTAGAAATAGCAAAGCAAAATGATATGCGAATAGTGACTATAGAATTTAAGATATCAGGTGTCGTTTTGCAAAAATAATTTTATAGGACTAACAACTTTAGGCTTAGCAGCCTGTAGAAATGTAAATACAATTATTATTTTACTAATATTTGACCTTATGTAAATAATATAGGACATAAAAAACTGTGCCAGTCATGTGATTATTAGAATGCGTGACTCACAGCTGTCAAAGCTACTTGATGTAGTCCTAACGTGGTTTGACAACAGTGGTCTTTTATACCTTGAATACATTGAAGCTCATAAGTTAATCTCCAAGACTTTTAAATATTTATAAACAATACGATTATCAGCTTTAATACCTCAATGTTGTTGTGAAACCTTCTATTTATATGCAACTGAAAATTATCTTAACGCACATACATCGTTGGCTTTAACAACTCCATTTATAATGTACCTCGTATTGTGAGCTTCCCATAGGTGACGCTAGTAGCGATGTACCCGGTCAGTCTGTGCTTGACTTTACACATGTAGGTGTATTGTGTGTTATCGTTTTCCACATTATATACAAGCATTTCTCCAGTCTGAAGAACACGAACGTTATCTGAAATCAATACAAGCAAACAGTATGTTTATTGACAAGTTGTTTATTTTAACATCCAGTCTGAAAACAGTTCTTATTTCAAATTGTGTCAAATATTAATTATGATTTTTATTTCAATATCGTATTGAAATCTGCTAACTAAGTGCTTAATTTTATCTGTTTGCTTTCGCTCAAAGCTACACGACGGCTATCTTCGCTAGTCGTTTCTAATTTAGCAGTGTAAGACCAGAGGGAAGGCATCTAGTCATCACCATCCACCGCCAACTCTTGGTCTACTCTTTTATCAACCAAAAGTGGGATTGACCGTAAATTATAACACCCCTTCGGCTAAAAGGGCAAGTGGTTTGGTGCGACGGGGATTTGACCCTCAAATTACGATTCGAGAACTTTGATCACCTGGCCATGTCGGGCTTTATTTTATCTGGATAAAACTTTTCTCTTACTATGACAACAAATCTAAAAATCTTATGAAACGAAAAAAATATATAAATGCTGATTCAAAAATTCGATATTTTCTATTAAACTAGAGACTAAATACGTTAATATAATCTAATTATTTGAATTAACAGTAGAAGTGAGTGGACTGTCTTACTTTATTTTATTTGAATTAACAGTAACAGTGAGTGGACTGTCTCACTTTATTTTGTTTGAATTAACAGTAGCAGTGAGTGGACTGTCTCACTTTATTTTATTTTATTAACAGTAACAGTGTGTGGACTGTCTCACTTTATTTTATTTTATTTACAGTAACAGTAAGTGGACTGTCTCAGTTTATTTTATTTTATTAACAGTAACAGTGAGTGGACTGTCTCACTTTATTTTATTTTATTAACAGTGACAGTGAGTGGACTGTCTCACTTTATTTTATTTTATTTACAGTAACAGTAAGTGGACTGTCTCAGTTTATTTTATTTTATTTTATTTACAGTAACAGTAAGTGGACTGTCTCAGTTTATTTTATTTTATTAACAGTAACAGAAAGTGGACTGTCTCACTTTATTTTATTTTATTAACAGTGACAGTGAATGGACTCTCTTACTTTATTTTGTTCAATGCAGCTTTCAGTCACTAAACAGTTAGAGTGAAAAGATGAATACAATGTGCGCATGCGTTCAACACATGAGGAGTTTGATCAAAAACAAATTGCTATTTAGTTCTTTTTTATTACAGGGCGCAAAAGCTGAGGCTTTCCAATCTTTCCTGAGGATTCTGTGTTTTCGTTTGAAAAAGAAAGCAAAAAGGAACCTTCAAAGAACAGATATCGATTCAGAGCGATGTGTATGAACGTTGAGAGAACCATTTGATTTTAGTGTTAATTTAATTGAACATAATTTTGATGCTCTAAAGAACACAAAATGTGAAAAGTTGAGCAGCATTTCTTCCTATAGATAACCACGTATGATTTTGGTTTACTGTTTACAACAAGAACGACTGAACACTGACGGCCCGGCATGGCCAGGTGGGTTGAGGCGTTCGATTCGTAATATGAGAGTCGCGCGCTCGAATCCCCGTTGCACCAAACATGCACGCCCTTTCAGCCGTTGGGGTGTTATAATGTAACGGTTAATCTCACTATTCGTTGGAAAAGAGTAGCCCAAGAGTTGGCGGTAGGTGATGATGACTGACTAGCTGCCCTCCTTCTTGTCTTATATTGGTAAATTAGGGACGTCTAGCGCAGATAGCTCTCATGTAGCTTCGAGCGAAATTCAAAAACAAGCAAGTATCTGAATCTAAGCTATTGACCAAACCAGAGGTACATACCCGATTCCATATACCGCCACAAAGACGTCCTTTGTCTTAATTTAAAAATAAAAATAACGTGTACGCTGTTTACGTTATCAAATCTCCAACTTTGGATCTTCAACCGCAATCCAACATTAACCACTAACTCATATGTGAAAAAACAACAACCTAATAATTCCGCCGGAACACTTGAAGATAAACGAATACTGAACACTCTTGTATTTTGGTCTGTATTCCACTGGTTGTTAGCGTAAAGACCAGTAATGTCATGTAGTCAATTTATCTTTAATTCCAATAGTTACAGTATAATTAAGAGTGTTAGAAATCAAAAGTTTCTCATCTAAACAGCTTTCTTCTAGCCCCCCGCTAAGTCTACAAATTTACAACACTAAAATTAGGGGTTTGATTACCTTCGATGGGCTCAGCAGATAGCCCTATGTGGCTTTGCAATAATAAAACACAAACACATGCTTTATTTTATATTTTTGTCTACTCGTTTCATTTTACAAGATAATCTTTTCTATTCTAGGGTTAACAAGTAAAATATCCTAATGTAGATCTTTGTTACAACATAAAACATTTCTTTCACAAAACCCTAGCAAAATGATGGAAGACAAAAATCCCAGTCTGTGAATATCCGTCGAATTTTCAAATAGCTATCCAAGAAAACGATGACAGAGCAGACAGATGATTTCTTATATAACATTTCTTTGAAAGTAACATTTATTTTTATCGTCTTAAAGGCGAACAGGATTATACTCTTACTGAGAGATGGAATTTTATCCTGAAATAGCCACATAATCTCCAACCTTATTACCATAAACTTTCGACGCATGCGCATTAATGAAAAGGGATTAGGGCTAGTCCAATCCTTTAAGTATGAGATTTGAAACGACAATCACTCTGTACATGAAGTGAAACATTAAGTAACATGATTGAACACTACATGTTACAAGAGAAAAAAATAAGTATGATTGTCACATGGATATTCAAACATGATATTAAATTTAGGCTTAGATGGAAAAGTTTAATACTAACCTACAATCAAACACTTGGAAGGACATGTGTGAACTATAATTATCAAGGTGCACTTCTTTATTTCTGGCTATAAAGAAAATGTTTTTTAAATAGAATATTAAAAACTACTTGCCGCTTGAATAATAAAAATAATAATTTGATGTAGTTAAAACTTTACCGCAAACATTTGTTCATCTGTCCACTTACCGTCCGAGTGGTTTTGTCTGTACACGACACCATCACTACGTGACCACGATTCGACACTTACAAACTGACGAACGAAAGATGGAACCTGACACCGAAAAAGTGCAGAGTTGCCCTTAGTGGTGACAACATTGTGGACCTGGGGTTTAAATCGATGTTGTATCACTAGAACGAAACAGCGAAGAATGAAATATATGTAAAAACAAAGGTAAGATAAGATGAACACAGGTAAATATAAAAGTCAGTCTCAGATGTATCCTGTGTTAGGGAAAAGTTTTTGTAAAAATAATTCATCACATTACCATTTGGACGTGAACGTGGGTTAGGGGCAAGTTTCTGTAAAAATAACTCATAAAATTACCATTTGGACGTGAACCTGGGTTAGGGGCATATTTCTGTAAAAATAACTCATCACATTACCATTTGGACGTGAACCTGTGTTACGGACAAGTTTCTGTAAAAATAACTCATCACATTACCATTTGGACGTGAATCTGTGTTAAGGACAAGTTTCTGTTAAGGTAATTCATCACATTACCATTTGGACGTGAACCTGTGTTAGGGACAAGTTTCTGTTAAGGTAATTCATCACATTACCATTTGGACGTGAATTTGTGTTAGGGACAAGTTTCTGTAAAAATAACTCATCACATTACCATTTGGACGTGAACCTGTGTTAGGGACAAGTTTCTGTAAGAATAACTCATCACATTACCATTTGGACGCGAACCTGTGTTAGGGACAAGTTTCTGTGTTAATAATTGCACCACAGCGATGGTTGGACAAATCCTGTATTAATAACGGAATTGCATTTTTTATTCTTGACAAAGTTTACTGTCACAAGAATAATGATTTTTTAAAGGATGGCCTTTGAGTACAAGATCGCCCCCCAGTGGCTCAGCGGTATGTCTGCGGACTTACACGCTAAAATCCGGGTTTCGATACCCGTGGTGGGCAGAGCACAGATAGCCCATTGTGTAGCTTTGTGCTTAATTCAAAACAACAACAACGAGTACAAGATCACGTGTAAGAAATCGAACATAGCGATCGCTTCATTACGACTTGGTCACGTGAAAGTGAAACCCGGAAGCCCTTTAACAAGACTAATTAACATGGAAGTTGTTCCAGAGATGGCTTTAACAAGACTAATTAACATGGAAGTTGTTCCAGAGATGGCTTTAAAAAGGCTTAATAACATGGAAGTTGTTCCAGAGATGGCTTTAAAAAGGCTTAATATGGAAGTTGTTCCAGAGATGGCTTTAAAAAGGCTTAATAACATGGAAGTTGTTCCAGAGATGGCTTTAAAAAGGCTTAATAATATGGAAGTTGTTCCAGAGATGGCTTTAAAAAGGCTTAATAACATGGAAGTAAATCCAGGGATCACTTTATTAAAGTTTTTTAACATGGAGGTTTATTCCAGAGAATACTTCAATAAGGTTTATTAAGGTAGAAGTGTTTCCTTTGAATCACTTTAATAAGGTTTAGTAATGTGGAAGTAATTCCAAAGATCAGTTTATCCGAGTAAGAAGGGCTTCTATTGGTGACATTATGTTTTATTGTTATGTTACGATAATTTGTAAAAAAAGTTTTGTGTGGTAACATAAACTTAATCACAATAGAAAGACTGAAGTTAGATGACGTTTCATTGCACAACGTGATAAAAACTTTGTTCTTATGTATAGGGGGAAGATAGTAGATGTTTCAAATATCTGAACACAGAGGACGCTGCTTTAACAATATTGAAAATTTGGAAGAATTTTTTAGTCTTGAGAAACTCCGACCTATAGAAATGACTCAACTTCCGAGTTAGCCTCTTCTGCAGTTCTAATAGCAACTTCACCCCCGTGTTGGAAACATAAAATCTTACGGACCTGATGGAACTTTATGGACTATGGAAACCTGTTTACGTCTTTTATTTACTATAAGTCAGAATTATCATGTTAATTCTTCGAATTTACTACCGATAGGGATGTTGTATCCATCAGGGATTTGAAATTATGAACGTCTGTTTATCTGACGTATTACCTCTCTACTGTTATCAGATGTAAAACTCTACTTTACCAACTTTGTCAACATGCTAGAAACTATTTTATCAGAAGCTGGTGACAGTTTGGTTGGAAGATATATATGTTAGGGTTGAAATTCGACTCGGAAAATAACTTTAATCTTTGTGCATTTGAAAATACAACAACCAATTGACAAATGATGTCCAAAAGATCTGTACAATTGGGAAGGGAATGTCTATAGTTACAAATTTATTAAGTGTAGTTTCAGGAAATGTAAGAAGTGTACACGTCTGTTTACGTAAATGATGAATTATTTTATAAAACTGTTTTACCTCAAGCTTTGCCTGTGAGCTGGTGATGTTGTGTCCGAGAAGTCGAAGCGTAAGATGGAACTAATTTGAATAATAAAAATATTTTGTCTGTTCTTCAGTTTGTGTGTTTTGTTTTCGTAATCTCTGGAGCTTTCGAAATCGATAACTACAGATTTTGCAGTGTAACTGTATTGTATCTGATAAGTTCTGTGTTGCTAAATCAGTATTGTGAAATAAAATGAACAGTTGATATCTCAGTGTTGAATGACATGCTGTAGAAAGGTCGTGACATGCTCGTGTTGACCCCCGTTCATGTATTTAAAGTTAATAAGATATTTGAATTTTGCACACTGGATGGCAGGAGATGAAACTTGTGTTTGTTCGTCTTTCTTTCTCAAGATTGGTTACATAAGGACTTTGTCAAGGTGAACGCATAGTTCCATTGTATTTTTCACCGTTAAGATACATTTTCACTGTAGGGTCACTGTATGCTGGAAGACGGTAATTAACGTTACTGTAGAAATATCAAAATCTGCTTGTTACTTCCAGCAGTCAAGGTGCCATCAATTTTGTGTCGGCTTGTGAAACTTCTGCTGATTCCATATCATGGTTCAGTATTGACTGTTGGTGAATAGAGATGACGGTTACAATTATGTTGGTGCCAGAAATGAAGTCTGGAATACAAATTAGCACAAGATTAGCTCTTCCTGGATTTCTACGAGAGTTTCGTTCTTCAGATAAGACTGTATATTTCTTTGGAAATTCGCACAAAGCTACATGAGGCTTATCTGCGCTATCCGTCCTTAAGTTAGCAGTGAAGGACAAGAGGAAAGGCTTTATAAGGATAAGCCAGTCATAAGTATTGAAACTCTTTATAAAGCTAAGCCAGTCACCACCAACTTCTTTACCAACGAAGAGAGGAACTAACTGTCACGTTATAACGCCCCCACGGCTAATAGAGCTAGCATTCGGCGATAGTTTCAAATCCAGAGAGCGCTGATTCAGAGTCAAACGCCCTAACAACCAGCCCATGTCAGGTCTTTGGGACAAGAGAATATTAATATGTTTGTTACACATGATTACTTGAAGTAAACAGTTCAAGACTTTGTTTAACACAAACAACAGAAGTGCAATACTAAGCTCAGCTATCGATTATTAAACATTATAACTGTTTATAAGGCTAAGCCAGTCATCAGTGTTGAAACTGTTTATAAAGCTAAGCCAGTCATCAGTGTTGAAACTGTTTATAAGGCTAAGCCAGTCATCAGTGTTGAAACTGTTTATAAAGCTAAGCCAGTCATCAGTGTTGAAACTGTTTATAAAGCTAAGCCAGTCATCAGTGTTGAAACTGTTATAAGGCTAAGCCAGTCATCAGTGTTGAAACTGTTTATAAAGCTAAGCCAGTCATCAGTGTTGAAACTGTTTATAAGGCTAAGCCAGTCATCAGTGTTGAAACTGTTTATAAAGCTAAGCCAGTCATCAGTGTTGAAACTGTTTATAAAGCTAAGCCAGTCATCAGTGTTGAAACTGTTTATAAGGCTAAGCCAGTCATCAGTGTTGAAACTGTTTATAAAGCTAAGCCAGTCATCAGTGTTGAAACTGTTTATAAGGCTAAGCCAGTCATCAGTGTTGAAACTGTTTATAAAGCTAAGCCAGTCATCAGTGTTGAAACTGTTGATAAGACTAAGCCAGTTATCCGTGTTGAAACTGTTTATAAAGCTAAGCCAGTCATCAGTGTTGAAACTGTTCATAAAGCTAAGCCAGTTCTCAGTGTTGAAACTGTTTATAAGGGTAAGCCAGTCATCAGTGTTGAAACTGTTTATAATGCTAAGCCAGTCATCAGTGTTGAAACTGTTTATAAGGCTAAGCCAGTCATCAGTGTTGAAACTGTTTATAAAGCTAAGCCAGTCATCAGAGTTGAAACTGTTGATAAGGCTAAGCCAGTCATCGGTGTTGAAACTGTTTATAATGCTAAACCAGTCATCAGTGTTGAAACTGTTTATAAAGCTAAGCCAGTCATCAGTGTTGAAACTGTTTATAAGGCTAAGCCAGTCATCGGTGTTGAAACTGTTTATAATGCTAAACCAGTCATCAGTGTTGAAACTGTTTATAAAGCTAAGCCAGTCATCAGTGTTGAAACTGTTTATAAGGCTAACCCAGTTATCAGTGTTGAAACTGATTATAAAGCTAAGCCAGTCATTAGTGTTGAAACTGTTTATAAAGCTAAGCCAGTCATCAGTGTTGAAACTGTTTATAAAGCTAAGCTAGTTCTCAGTGTTGAAACTGTTTATAAAGTAAGCCAGTCATCAGTGTTGAAACTGTTTATAAAGCTAAGCCAGTTATTAGTGTTAAACCTTAATTTTAAATTAATTTAATTTGTTTTCTTGAAATACTTTGTTTAAATTTCATGACTTAAGTTAATAAGGTGTGAAATTTGTTTAGTTATAAAATGAGCAAATTTACACTTCAAACAAACATTACCCAGTGAGGTGGAGAAACACGACAACAAAACAAATCAAAATCACTCAGTTTTAACTTTCGTAACTTTCAAACACATTTCTGTGGATTAACTGGGAAAGCGATGAGGTTCGTCATCTGTACAAAGTAATATACAGAATCCAAGTTACATCAAGATGTTAATGTCTACAAATAGTCAGGTTTTCTGAATAAAAATAAATTAGTTTCGGCAAATCTGGATCCAAATTGCTAAAGATGTGTAAGTAAAACAAAACACTACGGTCAACACATGTGTTTTACGATATTCGTGTTATAGTTGTGTGTTTATATTGTTTCGAGAGAGACCATTAGAATGGATTGTTCAGTCCATCCATCCATATATCTATTTATATATGTGCCGAAATGCATGCTTGTTTACACTCTAGCTTCCGGGTTTCTACACGCGCGGTGGGCACAGAACAGATAGCCTGTTGTATGGCCTGATATAGCTTTGTACTGAGGGCAAACAAACAAAAGAGAACTTGGAATCACAGTAATATATTCGTAATATTATGGCTTTATGTGCATTGAAGGAACGTTCATTTTACTTGTTATTTCTTGTGCCGATGTCTCGTTTTATCATTTGAAAGAAATATTTACAATCTAACTCTGTTTAATGTGTTAAAAGTTGGCTTGGATTGAAATAGTTTTGAGGATAATGGAATAACCACGAGAGGCAGAACGACTCGTGCCATCATTAAACCAGAACTTCTAATTTCCACTTTACACGATTATTAAACGAGGGTTAGGCTGGAAGTAGCTGTGATAATTGTGTGCCACACGTGCAACAGTCAGGTGACGATAACAAATACGATTAACGTAGAAACAAAATAATAAATAATTAAGCCGATACGAAAGCACCGTGCACGTGCTATCAACGCGGATTGTAGGAGATAAATCATGTGTCCATCAGAAAAGTACCAGTTGATAATATTATAACTGTACAAAGACTTTGTTATACACCATTTTTTGAAATACGATTAAGCAATACGTACAATACATCGTGTGGTAAACATGTTTCTTCTTCATGAACTTAGGTTTAAAAATATATTATCTATTGAGATATTCACGACTTCGCAATACTACCTTTTAATCACGTGAAAATATTAGAATTGTGTAAAACTTGGTAATCGTATAAAATTATTTTACCCACCTAGTAAGTTTTACCGAGTCTTGAAAGTTCACTGACCTTTAACAATTATGACGTCATGGTTTTGTTAAATTAAACTTATAAATCTGTGTAATTTTTAACGTTTGTTTTTGAATTTCGCGCACAGCTACACGAGGGCTATCTGCGCTAGTCGTCCCTGATTTAGCAGTGTAAGACGAGAGGGAAGGCAACTAGGCTGTATAAACTAGGCTTACTGGTTAGGACGCTTGACTTACAACTTGCTTGTTTGAAATCTGTTCCCAGAACATACTTGTCGTTTTAGTTGTGGAGGTATTTTAAAAGAGCAGCCCAACAGTTGGCGGATGGTGATATTGACTAGTTGCCTTTCCTCTAGTCTGTCACATTAAAATTAGGGAACTTACACGTAAGTTAATTTTATACCAGGTGAAATTTCCCTCGAATGAAAACCTTGATTGAATTACTTATATCCGATTATTTCTAATATAATTAATCACCTGGCTTTTCATAATTAAAATAAATCACATTTATTCTAAAAAACATACTATTACAAACAGTATAACCATTCGAACTATTATTCTCGCCTGATCTAGTTTTATTTGAATTTCGCGCAAAGCTGTTGTTGTTGTTGTTGATGTTTTGAATTAAGCACAAAGCTACACAATGGGCTATCTGTGCTCTGCCCACCACTGGTATCGGAACCCGGATTTTAGCGTGTAAGTCCGCAGACATACCGCTGAGCCACTGGGGGGCCTGCGCAAAGCTACAAGAGGGCTATCTGAGATAGCCGTCCATAATTTATCAACGTAAGACTCAGAGGGAGGGCAGCTAGTCATCACCACCCACCGCCAACTCTTGGGCTACTCTTTTACCAACGAATAGTTGGATTGACTGTCACATTATAACGCCCCCACAACCCTCGGATTATGAGTCGATGCTTTAACTACCTGGCCATTATACAAATTATTATTTTCACAGCGTTTTCACCGATGAATTAATCGGCCGTTATTAGATGTTATGTCAAACCTTTTTGGTTCGTCACAACCACAAAGCTGTTTGGTTTATTACCGGGGCTCGAATCTACAATCCTAAATACGGGCATTATAACCACTGTTATCTATTCAAGTTGAGTGCATATTAAATAACGAAACTAATATTTTATAATTTAGTAAAATGAAACGTTATTACGTGATTTGATTTATCAAATCATTTCTTACAAACTCAGAAGTTCATATTCATCATGGGAATTTTTATATCATTCAATAGTTACTTTAGGTTTTGACACATTACCTCGAAATTATTTGAATATGACGTTTATAGCTCAGAACTAAGCTATACGATTGCTTATGTTGTGCTCACTACGGGAGACGAAATCATAATTTCAGTTTTCACTAACCTAAAAGAGTGATTCGAATCGTAACACACCATTCGAACACGACGTAATGCCATTTCAATCGTTGAGTTATGTAATGAAATATCTGTGTCCTTCCTTACGTGAGGAACAGAACTACTGATTTTAACTTTGTAGAGCTATGTAACGAAACATCTGCGTCCTTCCTAACGTGAAGAACCGAACCAGGGATTTTAACATTACAAATCTTATCCATCCTACTCTAGAGATGCGAACATGACACTTGAAATGCAGATGAGACAGCTAAACACGTAAGATCGTTATAATCTGTACAAAACAATAAACCTGGGATCTCAGAAGTTGGCGGCTCTTCCTGTATCAACTAACAAGAAAGCAGCTTGAAAAACACGTGAAACGAGACGCGAAATTTCGTGAGAGATGTTGTTATGGTAACGCTATTCTGTCGGAAGACTGCTGCTAACAATCAAAAGCGAAACTTCGTGTTTCTCTAATGTAATAATTTAATTTCCCGAGGGGAGGAGAGCTGGTTTCCAACACACAGAAGACACGAGTACGAAAAGCTTCATTAAACCAAACTAAAGAAGGAAAATCTAATTATTTCTCATGTAGGAGGATGGAAACTAGTAATTAAACAGAGTCATTATAATGTGTAAGTAAAGCTGCCAGCAGCCACGTGAACCAAAGAAGTGAGAGTTCTTCATATGTTCTGTCACGTGCTATTATAAACAGTAAACATGTCAGAAACTACTTTTATTTTACACTAACCTCATGAATAAACTATACTAATTTCTAATATAATTTTAATAAACTCCAAAAGATATGTCTCCAAACTAAGTACAAATACACAGTAAACCAGTGTTGTAACTTTATATTATCATGACATAACATTACGTGTTCAGATAAGTATAAATATACAGTAAACCAGTGTGGTAACTTTATATTATCATGACACAACATTACGTGTTCAGTTTAGTACAAATATACAGAAAACTAGTGTTGTAACTTTATATTATCATGACACAACAACACATGTTATCCTACTGTTGATTATCACCTTCAATTCATCTCTACATGATTTTATTTCGAATTTTTATTATCATTTAGCTTTCAGTAAAGTGTATGAATAATAATAATAAGCAACAAAATGTACACATAATAACAAATAACAAAATGTACACATAATAACAAATAACAAAATGTACACATAATAACAAATAACAAAAGGTACACATGATAACAAAGACCAAAATGTACACATAATAAGAAACAACAAAATGTACACATAATAACAAATAATAAAAGGTACACATAATAAGAAACAACAAAATGTACACATAATAACAAATAACAAATTGTATACATGATAACAAACAAGTAATGTAGACATAATAACAAAGAACAAAATATTTACATAATAACAAATAACAAAATGTACGCATAATAACAAATAACAAAAGGTACACATGATAACAAAGACCAAAATGTACACATAATAACAAATAACAAATTGTACACATAATAACAAATAACAAAATGTACACATAATAACAAATAACAAAAGGTACACATAATAACAAATAACAAAAGGTACACATAATAAGAAACAACAAAATGTACACATAATAACAAATAATAAAAGGTACACATAATAAGAAACAACAAAATGTACACATAATAACAAATAACAAATTGTATACATGATAACAAACAAGTAATGTAGACATAATAACAAAGAACAAAATATTTACATAATAACAAATAACAAAATGTACGCATAATAACAAACAACAAAATGTACACATGATAACAAAGAATAAAATGTAGACACAATAAGAAACAACAAAATGTACACATTATAACAACAAAAAATGTACTTATAATAACAAACAACAAAAGATACACATAATAATAAACAACAAAATGTATACATAATAACAAATAACAAAATGTACACACGATAACAAACAACAATATATTTACATAATAGCAAATAACAAAATGTACACATAATGATAAACAACAAAATGTACACATCATAACAAATAACAAAATGTAGACATAACAACAAACAACAAAATGTTCACATAATAACAAATAACAAAATGTACACATAATAACAAACAACAAAACGTACACATAATAACAAACAACAAAATGTAGACATAATAGCAAACATCAAAATGTACACATAATAATAAACAACAAAATGTATACATAATAACAAATAACAAAATATTTACATAATAACAAATAACAAAATGTACACATAACAACAAACAACAAAATGTACACATAATAACAAATAACAAAAGGTGCACATGATAACAAACAACAAAATGTACACATCATAACAAATAACAAAATGAAGACATAATAACAAACAATAAAATGTAGACATAACAACAAATAACAAAATGTACACATAATAACAAAGAACAAAATATTTACATAATGGCAAATAACAAAATGTACACATAATGATAAACAACAAAATGTACACATAATGATAAACAACAAAATGTACACATGATAACAAACAACAAAATGTACACATCATAACAAATAACAAAATGTAGACATAACAACAAACAACAAAATGTTCACATAATAACAAATAACAAAATGTACACATAATAAAAAAACAAAACGTACACATAATAACAAACAACAAAATGTAGACATTATAACAAACAACAAAATGTTCACATAATAACAAATAACAAAACGTACACATAATAACAAACAAAAAATGTAGACATAATAACAAACAATAAAATGCAGACATAATAACAAATAACAAAATGTACACATAATAGCAAACAACAAAATGTACACATAATGATAAACAACAAAATGTACACATCATAACAAATAACAAATGTAGACATAATAACAAACAATAAAATGTACACATCATAACAAAGAACAAAATGTACACATAATAACAAAGAACAAAATGTACACATAATAATAAAAAAAAGATACAGGTGATAATAATAATACAGCTTGTTATGTATATGTGTAAATATTTTGTAAACGACAACATGTCGTGTTGTGTTTGAATTTTCATTTCTATTATTCATTTTTCCATATTTATATTATTGTTTCGAAGTTTAAACTAATATTTTGTCATTTATTTAGGGTAGCATTTAGAACTTTCTTGAATTAAGTAGACCAATCATATGTTTGTAAATGAGTGCTGGTGACTTCGTGTCTAGACGTGTAGTCTCGTGCAAGAACGGACACGCGCGGATTGCTCTAGAGTTGTATGGAAATTGCAAGATTGTTCGAGAAATAGACCTACCGGTATAAAAGACGGTGACGAGAGATAGATTCAGTCATCAGTTTTTATTCGAAAAAAGAAGATAGATTCAGACATTAGTTTTATTCGAAGAAGGAGAGAGATTCAGACATCAGTTTTTATTCGAAGAGAAAGAAGAGAGTTAGTTATTTGAGAAAGATTAAGTGTTTGCTGTGAATATTCAACTTGGATTTGTGATTGAAGTTAGATCTACGGAAGCTGTGATTTTATTTCGTCAAACTCTACGATACATCTGAATTACTGCTTGTGGTGAGAGACGGCGAATTTATTGAACTGTTAACTGTTTCGGAATTTCTTCGTGGGACCAAATTCACACCCTAGACTGGAATTTGAGACTTTCATTTTAGATCATTATATTAGATACAGGCCAGTACCGTTTTGTATTGTGATTTATTTTGAAGTTTGAAACTAGTATTATTTTGTTTTGTAATTAATTTCGAATGTTATAACTTAATATCTGTCACTGTTATTATATAATTTATGTTATATCTGTTATATTTGTTAATAGTTTAGTGTAATAAATTATACAAGCTGTTATCTGCGTTTTTCTGTTGCGTTTAGTCTACAAAGAACATAAAACATTTAAAAAATACGTAACAAGTTACAAATTACTATGTATTTATTATAAAGAACAAAATGTGGGCACAATAATAAATTACAAATCTTCTAATAAAACTAGTTTAAAAATTTTAATAACTTATTAAATATAATGAATGAGAAGTGTTTAAAACTATAATTTTAAGTCCAGTGTATAATAAAACCTAATTTGTTATAAACATATAAGTAACAGTATTTGTAAGCAGTGAATGAACGTGTGATCAGTATTACCTGAAAACATTTTATTAAAATATGTCATATGAACAATAAAAGTAAAGAAATAAGAATCCTGTGTTGTGTGTCGTAATGTTATTACTTAACACACACATTACCCCCCATATACATAGCAATTAACTTGATAAACACGTTGATTTTTGGTCAGAGTATCTGTGGTGTGACCAGTAGTAGTCACACAGCTACCCTTCTGTCGCCATGGTGATGCACTCGTTGGCTGAAGATGTGAGGCTGTTATTGTCAGAGTAAAAAATTCATTCAGTGTATGAATCTCACCAAGTGCGTTTTGGAGTAAAGTGTCCAGAACGCGGAATCCTCGACCCCTTCCTCTAACAGATTTCTTTGTGGGTGAAAACTGAAGCCTCCTAATTCTGTGAATCATAAACTGGAATTAGCATGAGAATTATGAAGTTTTCAGCTTTCATCGCGCGACGTGTGAAATACAAGATGAGTAAACTGAAGAGGTGTTTGTTTTCACTGTGTAAACACGTGGCGCAACGAGACAACAGAGAAGGAACGTGAAGCGAAGTCAATATGTTCATATCGTTTTTGTTTTACGAAGGACTTGATTGTCACACGAGTTAGGATATTTTATAAGATTTCTGAGCGACCTCTTTATGAAAACGTGGATAAAAGCAATTATTTGGGTAAAAAGAGTGTAAACATTTCGAATTCAATATGTTTGGAAGTATTTTCTTGTTCAAACAACTTCTGAAGAAGGAAAGTAACGAACAGTTGATGTAGGCGTGGCTGTAAGTGAGACTAAAAAAACAGAACCAATCATTTTGTACGTTAAGTTCTCTGTTACACGTGGGTTGGCTCAACCATGATATTATAACCCCTTGCGAACTGACTGGATATGAAATATGCCAGTCGTTCATATGTCTGTCCAATCTTGCACAGTGGCACATCTGAAGAGATTGTAAAGACGAACTTGTTACAAGAAGAAGGTGGGTCGGCTGGATATATGTGGGTATTGCATGACTCCGTGGCTAAGGCTGATAGAAGGTGGGTCGGTTGGATATATGTGGGTATTGTATGACTCCGTGGCTAAGGCTGATAGAAGGTGGGTCGGTTGGATATATGTGGGTATTGCATGACTCCGTGGCTAAGGCTGATAGAAGGTGGGTCGGTTGGATATATGTGGGTATTGTATGACTCCGTGGCTAAGGCTGATAGAAGGTGGGTCGGTTGGATATACGTGGGTATTGCATGACTCCGTGGCTAAGGCTGATAGAAGGTGGGTCGGTTGGATATACGTGGGTATTGCATGACTCCGTGGCTAAGGCTGATAGAAGGTGGGTCGGTTGGATATACGTGGGTATTGCATGACTCCGTGGCTAAGGCTGATAGAAGGTTATATTCTTTGTCGAGGATCGACTGACTACATGTCTGGTTTATTAATCCGCATTTTATCAAGAAAGCTATTAACGTTGAAATCCTGTTTGTGTCTGTTGTTAGTTATTCTCAGTTGTTATGTTTGATTTTGTAGTCGGTTGACATCCTGTTCGTGTGCGTTGTTAGTTATACTCACTGTGTTGTGTGTGATGATTTAGTAAGTTGACATCCTGTTTGTGTGCGTTGTTACTTATACTCACTGTGTTGTGTTTGATGATTTAGTAAGTTGACATCCTGTTTGTGTGCGTTGTTAGTTATTCTCAGTTGTTATGTTTGATTTTGTAGTCGGTTGACATCCTGTTCGTGTGCGTTGTTAGTTATACTCACTGTGTTGTGTGTGATGATTTAGTAAGTTGACATCCTGTTTGTGTGCGTTGTTACTTATACTCACTGTGTTGTGTTTGATGATTTAGTAAGTTGACATCCTGTTTGTGTGCGTTGTTAGTTATACTCACTGTGTTGTGTGTGATGATTTAGTAAGTTGACATCCTGTTTGTGTGCGTTGTTAGTTATACTCACTATGTTGTGTGTGATGATTTAGTAAGTTGACATCCTGTTTGTGTGCGTTGTTAGTTATACTCACTATGTTGTGTGTGATGATTTAGTAAGTTGACATCCTGTTTGTGTGCGTTGTTAGTTATACTAACTGTGTTGTGTGTGATGAGTTAGTATGTTGACATCCTGTTTTTGTGAGTTGTCACTTATACTCACTGTGTTGTGTTTGATTTTGTAGTATGTTGACATACTGTTTGTGTGTGTTGTTAGTTATTCTCAGTTGTTATGTTTGATTTTGTAGTCGGTTGACATCCTGTTCGTGTGTGTTGTTAGTTATACTCAGTGTGTTGTGTTTGATGTTGTAGTCGGTTGACATCCTGTTCGTGTGTGTTGTTACTTATACTCTCTGTGATGTGTTTGATGTTGTAGTCGGTTGACATCATGTTTGTGTGCGTTGTTAGTTATACTCAGTGTGTTGTGTTTGATGTTGTAGTAGGTTGACATCCTGTTTATGTGTGCTGTTAGTTACATTCAGTGTGTTGTTTTTGAAGTTGTAATAGTATGACATCCTGTTTTTGTGTGTGTTGTTACTTATACTCAGTGTGTTGTGTTTGATGTTTCAGTAGGTTGACATCTTGTTTGTGTGTGTTGTTAGTTATACTCACTGTGTTGTGTTTGATGTTGTAGTATGTTGACATCCTGTCTGTGTGTGTTGTTACTTATACTCACTGTGTTATGTTTGATGTTGTAGTATGTTGACATCCTGTCTGTGTGTGTTGTTACTTATACTCACTGTGTTATGTTTGATGTTGTAGTAGGTTGACATCCTGTCTGTGTGTGTTGTTACTTATACTCACAGTGTTATGTTTGATGTTGTAGTAGGTTGACATCCTGTGTGTTTTGTTAGTTGTAGTCATTGTGTTCCAGTTGTAACATGATATACAATTCTTGCGTATTTGAAAATAACACATTGTTGGCAGTTGATTATCAGGAAATGTATTGATGTTCGTGGGGTTAAGGAGTGTATTTTATGTGTATTTTGATATATTGTTTGTGCATGTGCCACTTTTTCAAATATAACTTATTGAAGAAGATAGTTTTTATGTAGGTGTATTTGGATACATTTAACACCCTGTAATTTATAACTGATATTTTGACGTGTTTGATTAATCAAAGGAAACAAGCAAAATTGATCAAATTTTAATAAAAACTTTTACTTCGTTCATCATTTGTTTTATGGTATTAATGTTTGCTCAGTGATGTACCTACAATAATATATAAGCTGTCAGCAAAGTATGCTGAGAAACTGTATGAATCTTCCAAACACTGGTTGTCCATTCATTTAGAGATTCGTGTTACTTTTGAAAGTGACTGAATCGATGAAAGGAAAGTGTGTTGGTAACCAAGCTGGACAGACTCCGTGAGTCTCTAAGTGAACTGACGTCATAAAGTACTGGTTGTTAGAATCCCAGTCAAAACAAAGGCTTTCCTCAAAACTCTATTTCACTTTTATTTCAGCTTTTATAATAAAATGAATTTTTGTTTTGTTTGTTTAAAGTTAAGCTCAAAGCTACACAATGTGCTATCTGTGCTCTGCTGTCCACGGGTTTTGAAACCCGATTAGTCTTGTTGCTTAACTCACACATACCGCTATGCCACCAGGGGGAACAAAACGAATGAAAATATTATACCTAGTTTTATTCATTCACAGAAGACACACAGGCATAGAAAACATTATTTTTACTAGAAGTGGGAACAAAACGGAAACCAAACGTTACCTGCGCGAACCTGTACGTCTCTGCTTCTGATGGAACCAACTTTGTTCGAAGCTACGCATGTGTATACAGCAGCGTGGATGTCCTGTCGGTAATCATCTGGTTTGAAGGGCGCGAAGACCAGCGTTCCGTCGGATGTGACGTATCTGATTCCAGTGACATCTTGTACGTGTTGACCTTCCCTATTGGTCCACTGCATAACAGGCCAGGGACTTCCTGTTGCTGAACACTTAACTTCAGCACCGCTGTTATTGGAAAATTCCACGAGATGGTTGGGTTCTAAGGAAAAGAACGGTCCTTGAAGATAGTCCCTCGTGACCTCTCCAGCGACTCCTGTTAACAGAAAAAACAAAAAGATAGAAACTTCTATTATGGTTTTCTGCATTTATTATAATTGGGTAAAAACAAACAAATATTACTCCAAACTTCGCTAACGTACTAAAGTAAATTATTTCGACAATGACCTAAAATGTCTCTATAAATGGAGGTACGCTACTGTTGAAACAAGCCGTCCTATTCCGAGTCAGATCGGTACAAGCCGTCCCACTCCGAGTCAGATCGGTACAAGCCGTCCCACTCCGAGTCAGATCGGTACAAGTCGCCCTACTCCGAGTCAGATCGGTACATTGAGGTTCCGTTTCACATATCTCAGTATTCTGATGAGAAGTTAATTACGAGGAATAAGATATTAAGTAACATTCAACTTTAAAAACAAGTAGAAACATTTTACTAAACTTCAATGTTTGACTCAACATGACTCGACGTTCCAACGTCATTTTCAGGAAAGACTTACACGTTATAGTAAAAGAGATTATATAATCTACGAATTGTTTACGTAAACTTCACATTCACGGGACCTTAAGACCAACTTCAAAATACATTATATTTTTGTATTAAACTACTGCCAAGGATAATAAAATACCTTAACCTATAATTTCTGTGGTTAAAGCTAATATTACAGTATTTTCTAACAATACCGTTTTTGTTTTCATGTACTTGTTCTGACGAATCGATAATGTCAGAATGAAACTATTTCGTGAAACATAATTTAAAATTTAAGAAATAATAATAAAAGGTTTTTAATTGGAATTTTGTGTTTTAGTTTTCTTACTAAGACACTAATAACTTGTGTTTTATTTACCACGAAAACAATGAACGAACAAGAACAAAAATAAATTCTTGGTAGTTTTTAAGTTCACTGACAATAGGTATTTCATATCTTTTTCAGATAATAAAAGTTCCGATCATTCATTGTTAGGGAAGTGTAAATTAACTTTACTGAGGCCGGACTCCTTCGACCCGACATGACCAGGTGGCTACAGTACTCAACTCTTCATCCGAAGGTCGCGGATTCGAACCCACGTCATAACAAAAATGTTTGTCCTCTAAGCCTTGAGAGTGTTATAAAGTGACGGTCAGTTCCACTATTTGTTGGTTAAAGAGTAGCCCAAGAGTTCGCGGTAGGTGGTGATGACTACCTGCCTTCTCTTTAGTCTTACACTGCTAAATTAGGGACGGCCAGCGCAGATAGCCCTCATGTAGCTTAACACGAAATTCAAAACAAACACTCCTACTGCTTTATTTGTTTTAAGTACAAAGCTGTGCTTTCCGTAGTGTTCAAACTTTGAACTTTAACGTCAAATCATCCTCGGTATGTTCGTGTTTCATAAGAATTGTTTACACTCCTCAACATAGGACAGAGTTTTAAATTATGAATTCTGGTTCTCCTAAAGTAGAGAGAATCCTTTAATACAAGGAGCATATAATGTAGTATTGATACAAGGGGCATATAATGTTCTATTTATATCTTTGTTAAATGTAACGAGGTGGAAACTGCTTATGATGAAAGACAATAAGAATGTCACGTTATCTTGTTCTACACTGTATTTTGATAAAAGACAATAAGAATGTCACGTTATCCTGTTCTACACTGTGTTTTGATAAAAGACGATAAGAATGTCACGTTATCTTGTTCTGCACTGTGTTTTGATAAAAGACAATAAGAATGTCACGTTATCTTGTTCTACACTGTGTTTTGATAAAAGACGATAAGAATGTCACGTTATCTTGTTCTACACTATGTTTTGATAAAAGGAGGATTTGATGTCTCTTTTATTAAACGTGGTTCGATTCCCACGCCTAAAGACACAGGGCTTGCAGTGTTGTAACTGTAATCCTGGGGTAATAACCTTTGACCATGAGAACTAAACGAAAGTTTAACCTTTGTGGTAATAAAATAAACACAAGGTTCATAAACTATATGAAACCTGTTAACCAGGTAATAAAGTATACTATGTTCATAAACTATATGAAACCCGTTAACCAGGTAATAAGGTATACTATGTTCATAAACTATATGAAACCTGTTAACCAGGTAATAAAGTATACTATGTTCATAAACTATATGAAACCTGTTAACAAGGTAATAAAGTATACTATGTTCATGTATAAAACAAGTTAAATAAACTATAATATATATATATCGCTACTTCAGTACACTTACAATGTATCACTGTAACTACAGATAATCTATAGAGCAAAATAACGCTATTTTACTATCGTTATTAGAGTACACTTATAACAATGTAGCACTGTAACTACAGATAATCTATAGAACAGATGTAACGTTATTTTACTATCGCTATTAGAGCACACTTATAACAATGTAGCACTGTAACTACAGATAATCTATAGAGCAAAAGTAACGCTATTAGAGTACACTTATAACAATGTAGCACTGTAACTACAGATAATCTATAGAGCAAAAGTAACGCTATTTTACCATTGCTATTTGAGTACACTTTTAGCAATGTGGCACTGTAACTACAGATAATCTATAGAGCAAAGGTAACGCTATTTTACCATTGCTATTTGAGTACAGATACACCAATGTAGCACTGTAACTACAGATAGTCTATAAAGCTGAAATAACGTTATTTTACTATCGTTACCTCAGTTCAGTTACAAAAATGTAGCACTTTTTTGTAACGTCCTGTATGTACTGATGAATTTACGTTATGATGAAGGAATACGTATTAGATATGACTTACGTTTTCCTATAAATTGTAAATAAAAAGGGAAAGTTTGTTTGTTTGTTTATGTTTCGAGTACGTACATTTCTTATCATATTAAACAGCAAATAATAAAAACTTCAACGTATTTGACAGGCGTTTCAACATAAGGCACGTACAGATAAAACAACATCTGCTTTTCTTCACGTCTAAAATAAACCAAATATTCAAAATACAAAAGAGATCTCTTGAAACCGTAGAACTGATGTTAATGTTAGTGTTTTACAAGGTGTAAAGGAATTTTAAACGAACGTGATCTAAGCTCATTGTTAAGAAAACCAAAACAGAAATGTACACTGAAAACTTGAAGAAATCTAAGACTGTCTGACAGTCAACATGTATCTCCTGCTTCCTTTGTTTCATGTTCACCATAGAAGTACAAAATTTGCTGACTCTGCTATGCCCATCACGGGTATCGAAACCTGGAATCTAACGCTGTAAGTTCGCTGATATATCGCTGTGCAACTGGAGAGCACAACTTGTATGTCCAACATTAAGTGGTGTATGTTAATATGAGGTAAGTCAAGCTGTCTAGTCTGTCCTCAGAGACCAGTAAAATAACAAATATTTTCATATGTTCATACGCCTTCTGATGGAAATACTTCTATTCTAATGAGTTTTAGAGTTTTATGCACCTGACGTATAAAAAATCGTAACAATTAATCTGAAGCTCCACAGGTTAAGACGTATTTGTGTTCTAACCATTGTTAAACCATCTCACTAGTAACATTGAACAATAGAATTCGACGTATTTGTGTTCTAACCATTGTTAAACCATCTCACTAGTAACAGTGAACAATAGAATTCGACGTATTTGTGTTCTAAGCATTGTTAAACCATCTCACTAGTAACAGTGAACAATAGAATCCGACGTATTTGTGTTCTAACCATTGTTAAACTATCTCACTAGTAACAGTGAACAGTAGAACCCTGACCTTAAGTTGATTTTATTATGGTCTAAGTATTGTTAACCTAACGTCACTGGAATGTATTATAAAAATAAATATAAAAAACGAAATAAGACAAGGAAATTATGTTGAAAAACAAAAATATGAAAATTTTTAACACATTGTAAGTTAGAGAAAACAGAGATAAAACACTTTACAGATCTGAGTAACTGTAGATCATAGTAGTAAATATAGAATAGCTCATAGATCTGAGTAAGTTATAGATCATAATACTAAATATAGGGCACCTTATAGATCTGAGTAAGTTATAAATCGTAATAGTAAATATAGGATATCTCATAGATCTGAGTAGGTTATAGATCATAATATTAAATACAGGATACCTCATAGATCTGAGTAAGTTATAGATCATAATAGTAAATATAGGATACCTCATAGATCTGAGTAAGTTATAGATCATAATAGTAAGTATAGGATATCTTATAGATCTGAGTAGCTTACAAATCATAATAGTAAATATAGGATATTTTATAGATCTGAGTATGTAGTCCATTATAATGATATAAATAATAAAATAACAGACAATACTGGCTTACACCTTCAGTATGATCAAAACGAGTTATTTTTAATTTTACATATTTCTGTAATGGTACAAATTTATATAATGATATATATATATGTAATGGTACGTATTTATGTAATGATATATATTTATGTGATGGCACGCATTTATGTAACGGATATAGTTATGTAATGATATGTAATGTTTGCGCTATGCACGTATTTATGTTTGTTTGTTTTGAATTTCACGCAAAGCTACACGAGGGCTATCTGCGCTAACCGTCCATAATTTATGAGAGTAAGACCAGAGGTAAAGCAGTTAGTCATCATCGCCCACGGCCAACTGTTGGAATACAATTTTATCAACGAATAGTGGGATTGTCCGTAACATTATAATGCCCCCACGGCTGAAAGGTCGAGCATGTTTGGTGCGACGGGGATTCGTACCCGTAACCCTCAGATCATGAGTCGAACGTCTTATTCTACCTGACAATGCCGGTCCAAACAAGAAAGAACTGAGGTTAGTTTCGTCTCTGAGAGTTTTGAACATGTGTAGTTTGGCGAATCAGATTGCTCTTTCTTCTTTGTGTATTTGTAGAGCTTTGGCCAAGCTGTACAAGGTCTGTCCGCATTAGCTGTCCCAAATTAAGAAGTGACGGACAAGGGGAAAGGAAGCTAGTCATCACCACCCAACGCCAAGTCTTCGTTTTTTCTTTATCAAAGAAGAGTTTTGATTGATTGATGATTTATAACGCCCACCATAGCTGCAAATACGAACATTTTCGGTCAAGAGATTCTAACCTGGGATCTAAAGATTGAGCGTTCTCACACAAACACTCAAATTAGTTTATTAACAATTAAAGGACACAGACAAAAGGTATCTGGTTACAATCACTCTTTTAATAGAACTGTATCTTATCTGGAATATTATATTTTGTTGTATTTAATAATTTATATCTAATTACACCAGTTATTAAAGTCAATGTTTATCTTACGGAGTTATTGAGCTAAATACAAAAGTTTATATTTTATTCAGGTAAAAAAAGTTTTTTTATATTTCAAAGTTTTTAATATCTTTAAAACTGCTGTTTAGTGACAACACATTGTGTTGTAATGTTTAGTGACAACATACTGTGTTGTAATGTTTAGTGACAACACACTCTGTTGTAATGTTTAGTGACATCACACTGTGTTGTAATGTTTAGTGACAACATACTGTGTTGTAATGGTATTTAGTGACAACATACTGTGTTGTAATTGTATTTAGTGACAACACACTGTGTTGTAATGGTATTTAGTGACAACACACTGTGTTGTAATGGTATTTAGTGACAACACACTGTGTTGTAATAGTATTTAGTGACAACATACTGTGTTGTAATGGTATTTAGTGACAACATAATGTGTTGTAATTGTATTTAGTGACAACACAAAGAGTTTTGTTAGAACTTCACTGAGAGGATGTCGCTAAAGTTAAAGGATGTTAACGTTAAACATTTATGGTTCGAACACCGTGTAAGCACAACTGATCCAACACATTGTGCTTAACAATAAACAGAAAGCAATAACCATTTCTTTCATGAAATTTCATGACCCACACACTGCTATATAAATAACTAATATATCATATGAACAATCTATATATTATACAAACATCCAACGTATCGTATACACAATCAACATATTATATAAACAATCAATATATTATATGAACTACCATATATATATTATATGAAGAATCATTATATCACATCACCCACCAACCTATAACTCTCCAACACATTTGTAACCCATTCCATAATACACAAACAACTGTTTATTTCACGGTCCACCCCATATTACAAAACCCATTTAAACATACATTGATTTAAACACACATTTATTATGACCCATTAAACAACACGTGATTCATCATAAGATCACGTGGTTATCCAATATACTAAATGTACCCCTAGTGTGCTGCTCACACCCACATATTAAAAGGTCCACTACCTACATATACGTTATACATATCATCCAAGTGCAAAACAAACCACTCCCATATTAAAGTTAACAAATCCAGTTTATATCGATAGACAGTTGAATAAACTAATTTTTTATGTCAGTGAATACTGTTCAAGTTGTTATTTATCATTTAGAAAGCTTTATATTATTTAAAAGTTTTTAAACAACAGAGGGAGCTGTTACTTTATCCCAAACAACTTCGAGAGCAACGCCTATCAGTTGTACTCCAAATGGACTTCGTTATTTTCCATTGCGGGACAAGTCATCCACACATATTGCAGCCTTCGCGCACTTCGTTAGAACGATCACCGTGAGCTTTAATTACAATTCAGCCATGACAGTGGTACGACAGCGCCATCTATGTATATTTTAATGTTATAAACCTTACAACTTCAAATGTTATGATTTCGGTGAACAGAATAGGAATAATTAATAGTTAAATAGTTGTATATCGTGTACAACTTTACGAAACATAAGGATGTAAAGACAACTTATATCTATACAGCGTTACAAGTTTGGTGGAAAGAGGCATGTTCAGTTGTAATTACTCAGGAACAATACTGTGAAGGTATCACGAGCAACCCTAAACGACACCTACTGATATTGCACGTGTATATCCAGATGTATCAAACAGAGTACACGACCACCACACCTCGCGAACAAAATACATCATGGTATATTTTTGGGTTATCATTTCGAATGAAATGTTATTGGTATATATTTTAATTGTAATAAATTAAATATAGCTACTGAATAAGAAAATCCTAGATACATATTATAAATAGGCACGTATAGGTAACTATCGGATATAACATTTAGTCAGCCAGTCAGATGGATAAGCAGATATAAATAGTCAGACATACATACAAGTAAACAGAGAAACAGATATTTATCATCAATCAGTGATGTCGAGAAACCCACTTGTTGAGAATTTTATATGCAAAAACGGCTCGTTTGGGTTGAGAAAATATTTTACATAGAAGAGCGAACAACGATGACCGAAGAAGGTCGAAACGTTGTTCGCTCTTCTATTTCAAAATATTTTCTCAACCCAAACGAGCCGTTTTTGTATATAAGATATTTATTATGTTAACGACAAAGACAGATAGCAGACAGAAAAAGAAAGATATTCATTCTAATATACAGACAGGTATATTATAAGATGAATAATTCAGCGATCATTAGGTGTCTTTAAAGAAACAAACCTCTCTTGATAAATGGGGGTTTTGTGCCATAAAGACTTCGTTCATTAATGGGTTTTATTATATGAACACTACGTTCATTTATGGGTTTTATTATATGAACACTTTGTTCATTTATGGGTTTTATTATATGAACACTTCGTTCATTTATGGGTTTTATTATATGAACACTACGTTCATTTATGGGTTTTATTATATGAACACTACGTTCATTTATGGGTTTTATTATATGAACACTACGTTCATTTATGGGTTTTATTATATGAACACTTCGTTCATTAATGGGTTTTATTATATGAACACTTTGTTCATTTATGGGTTTTATTGATGAGACTTCTGTCTAGTATGTTCAGCGTAAGAACCACAGTGTAGTAATTTCTAGATTATTTTTGGTAACAAGACATTAATGTGTTTAAAAAGTTTAGCGTTGACAGAAATTAATGGAAATATATGGTAATTTTAAGTTAATGATTGAGTAACTGTACCATGATGAGATATAGGAAATAGTCTCATAAGGAACTATTTCATTAAGGAAAATTAGAGGAAATGACATGAGAAAACTTACAAGGAGACAGTTAGTAAAAAAAAATTGTTATTAGAGAGAACCACTGTTTCTTAAGAGAACCAAAAAACTTTGAGTAGATTAAACATCAGACTTTGTAATAGCGTTGGCACGTTTTCAAATGTTTGATCGTAAAAACGGGATTACTCGAGTGGAATGAATCCGATAAGGGAGAAAGACGGACTAAAACTTTGAGTTCTCTGAATGTTATCTCACGGAAGCGATTTGAAAGAAAGAAAAAATAAATAAATGGATCATAAGAAGAGGGAAGGTTATATCATTACAGCATCTCCTAGTTGATGGAAGTCAAGTTACTGGGTGTAAAAGTGTAGGTTTTAAGATTACACAAGAGTGCAGAACGTGTGCGTTCTTACGTATGGATAAAACTAAGCACTTATTTTGTTTCTAAGTAAAAAATGTTTGTAGAATTTAAGTGTAAATATAAAAGGTAGATTTACACTGTTTTTAAGATGCAATAAAAGTATTTGTTTAATATAATAGAATGTTATTATTTCTTCAGGACGTAATTTAATTACTTCATTGTTGTTATTTTAGTTTGTGTCGATTTTATCTCTTCTATTTCCTGTGCATGACTTAAGGGATGTTACAATATAAATGTTGCAATATGTGTGTTACAGTATGGGTCTCAAAATATATGTGTTGTAACATGGATGCTACAATATATTGTAATATGGATGTTATAATATGTGTGTTACAAAATTGATCTTACAATATGTTACAGTATATGTGTTGAATATATTACAACAACGTTATTTTTATATAAACCATTAGGTAACACAATGTTATTTTTATATAAGCCCAAAGGTAACACAATGTTATTTTTATATAAACCCTTAGGCAAAACAGTGTTCATTTTATATAAGTCCTAAGGTAACACAATGTTATTTTTATACAAGCCCTTAGGTAACATAATGTCATTTTTAAAAAAGCCCACAGGTAACACAATTCTATTTTTATATAAACCCTTAGGTAACACAATGTTATTTTTATATAAACCCTCAGGTAACACAATACTATTTTTATATAAACCCATAGGTAACACAATGTTATTTTTATATAAACCCTTAGGTAATACAATGTCATTTTTATATAAACCATTAAATAACACAATGTTATTTTTATACAAGTCAAAAGGTAACACAATGTTATTTTTATATAAACCCTTAGGCAAAACAGTGTTCATTTTATATAAGTCCTTAGGTAACACAATGTTATTTTTATACAAGCCCTCAGGTAACATAATGTTATTTTCATATAAATCCTTTGGTAACAGAATTTAATTTTTATAGAAACCTTAGTTTTGTGTTTAGAACTAGTTGAAACGGCCAATTTTAAAGGGATTAATTTTAAAATATATTAATTAATTGAATTATTTTTTAATTATCTTTGGTTTGTTAATTAAAAATTAAGTAAATCCTTTAATAAAAGATAAGTGTTAATTAATTAAGATAACAATGTTCAATGAAAGATATGTTTTGATACTCGTATACAAGAGATGGTAGCAATTGTGTTTAGGGTTTGAAGACCAGGTTAACTTAACACTACCGGGTTGATGACAGTGTAGAAAACCTTGTTGCCACATAACTACAGTCGGTCCAGTCGAGATTCTGACACTATAGCTGACATTATAACACTAGTTTTTAACACCTGGTATAACACTATCTGAGAGACAATAGAACTATCTTGCCTGTGTTGTGATGAACGGATAAAAGATAAATTAGATACAACTGATACCTCCTGCCCGACGTGATGTAAACTTCACATAAAAGGTCACACAACATTCTTTCACGAATTTTGACAAAACTTTTAATAGTCCAATCAGGTTACATTTTTAATATGGTAAATATTTCGTTTTTAGTGAATTTTAGTTTTTATTCAGCGAGTTAAGAGCAACGCAATAAATAACACTCTGAGTTATGAAGTTTGTTTGTTTTAATTTCGCGCAAAACTACTCGAGGGTTATCTGTGCTAGCCGTCCCTAATTTACCAGTGTGAGACTAGAGGGAAGGCAGCTGATCATCACCACCCACCACCAACTCTTAGGTTGCTCTTTTACCAACGAATAGTGGGGTTTACCCTCACATACTAACGCCCCCACGGCTGAAAGGGCGAGCATGTTTGGTGCGAAGGGGATTCAAAGCAGCGACCCTCGGATTACGAGTCGAATGAGTTTTAAAAACTCACATAACTACATATTAACAAATCACTAACGACTCGCTTGTTTATAGCTAGTTAGTTAGTTTTTAATATTGTAGGAATAACAATTAGATGAACAGTTACTCCAGTAGATGGCGGAGATGATCCACGAGTTGTGAAAAACAGCCTTTCAAGGATTCACTAAAAATTACTTAGGTTTTGGTTTTCATTAGTGTATCCTAATATTTTATTAACTCATTAAGTAATACACAAATTCTAGGTAATTAAATACAGCAAGTATGAAAGAAAAATTCGAGGAAATAGATTGGAAAAAAACAAACATTATAAATAAAACAAAATAACTCTTCAGTTTTCACTCCCAATATTGTTTAATGATAATAGAGACGAGTTAATATCCGTATTGTTTATAAAGTGCAAGTCAACACGGTTGTGATAGAGATTGGTAAACTTTCTCTAATGAAAAAATTCATTTCAATTCTTCCTCGAAACTGATATTTTTTACTAAAATTAGCAATTTAAAATTCAGTCATTATGCAGGAGGCTTTTACTTTGAAGATAAAATAATCCAAAGCAACATCACAATAGAATAGTACTTTATTAATCGAAAGTCACTCTCATTTCTACGCAACAGACTACTTCTGTTCTGTCCACCACGGGTATCGAAACTCTATATTTAATGTAAAAGTCCCTCAAAATTAAGCGCTGTGATCAGAAACTCAAATGATCATTGAAGACATAATTAGCCATTTTTATTCGTTTGTTTATTTACCTAATTAGTAGCACGATAATTATTAAAATTAATAACCAATTTCAGAGTAGCCCCTCCCGCAACAGTTGTTACTTAATTAATAAGAAGACAACATCAAACAGTTTGTTTGAATTGAAACTGGTTTTATTTCTAATGAATGTACAAGTGTTACAATACAGGATATCCAATATAGTACATACTTGATAATATACACGTGTTACAATACAGGATATCCAATATAGTACATACTTGATAATACACCCGTGTTACAATACAGGATATCCAATATAGTACATACTTGATAATACACCCGTGTTACAATACAGGATATCCAATATAGTACATACTTGATAATACACCCGTGTTACAATACAGGATATCCAATATAGTACATACTTGATAATACACCCGTGTTACAATACAGGATATCCAATATAGTACATACTTGATAATACACCCGTGTTACAATACAGGATATCCAATATAGTACATACTTGATAATACACCCGTGTTACAATACAGGATATCCAATATAGTACATACTTGATAATATACACGTGTTACAATACAGGATATCCAATATAGTACATACTTGATAATAGACCCGTGTTACAATACAGGATATCCAATACATTACATACTTCATAATACACACGTGTTACAATACAGGATATCCAATACAGTGCATATTTCATAATACACACGTGTTACAATACAGGATACTAAAATAGTACATACTTCATAATACATACGTAACAAGACATGGTAACACTGAAGCTACAATCTATACTTTATATAGATTGTTTTTGCTCTAGACTGTTGGAAAAATAAAAGTATGAACTTTCATGTTAAGAAAGCTATCTACACTAGAAGAACATTCAATGAGATAAGATTACAAAGTACTTTTTATATTTTAATGTATTTTTTCTTTGTGTGAAAGAGTCCAATTTGTAAAATAACTTTAACGCTGAAAGTTTTGTTTCAATTTGTTCGTTATTTTGTACAAATGTTAACTAGAAATTCAAAGACGTTTTAGAATTTTTTTTTCAGAAAATAATTATTGCTTGGCTTTAGTGTACTGTGGTAATTAACTTTCTATTCGTGCACACGGAAGAGTAGCGCGGTCCGGATATACAGCTTCGCATCTTAATACATGCATGACAAAGAGTTCGTGTTCTGTGTTAGGGACTCATTAATGTAAAGACAATAATACTGACTGAGGATTAGTTTAAAAACATTTCTAGAAAACTGTTATCTTGGCTAACAAGGTCTCTGATAAAGCAGCCGTTTTTCTGTAATCATTACATTGTTCACAAAGGAATGAAACTTCCTACATGACCAAAATTTTATCCTCTGGTTTCTTTCTACACTGAGCCCGGCATGGCCAGGTGGTTAAAGTATTCGACTCGAAATCCGAATGTTCGCTCTTTCAGCCATAGGGGCGTTATAATGTGACGGTCATCCCACTATATGTTGGTAAAAAACAGCCCAAGAGTTGGCGGTAGGTGGTGATGCTAAATTGAGGACGATTAGCGCAGACAGCCCCGGTGTAGTTTTGTGCGAAATTAAAAAAACAACAAACCAAACATCTATATAGTGTCTATTTCTCACTGATCGCTCACCAACGCGAATATCCACTGCAGAAGCAACTTTATGTTCTTCAGTTTTGAGAATCCAAAATAAAAATTCTGTTGGTAAAACAACCACTTGAATCATTGAATCTACTTCAAATATTGATAATTTTATCTTTTCTACTCTTTACTCTCACGTATTACTTTTAATGTGACGTAAAACGTTAAGGTATCAATAAATTTTCAAACTTACTTTCGTGTTTTGTTAATTACTGATTTAATAAAACAGAAAAAAATTCAGAGAAAATTAAAACAAAATTTAATTATAATTTAGAAACCATTCTGATATAAATTTTTACACGAGTAGTCATCTCAGTATGGTTTATCTGGTCGCCCGATAATTTAATAACATTCTAACCAGAGATGACTGCCTCAATGAAAGCAAATCAGGTGAGGTTCACTAGTCAACGATTCTTGAACAAGTCGTTCCCAGTTTTTAAACGTCAGCCTAAAGAGAAGGCGACTTGTCAACGACGCCCACCCTAAAGTCGTGGGTTTCTCTAATCAAATGAAGAAAATAAAACTTCAAATATTTCAACCTTTCATCTCCCGTTTGACAATTAGTTTTTATCATTCAATCCCCCATTAGTTCCCTCGGTTCGACTCGTAATCTGAGAGTCCAAGGTTCGAATCCCTCTCACACCAAAGATGCTCGCCCTTTCAACCGTTGGGGCATTATAATGTTACGATCAATCCTATTGTTCGTTGGTAAAAGAGTAGCCCAAGAGTTGGCGGTGCTTGGTGATTAATAGCTGCCTTACCTCTGGTCTTACACTGCTAAATTAGGAACGGCTAGCGCAGATAGCCCTCGCGTAGCTTTGTGCGAAATTCAAAAACAAACAAACAAACGTTCCTTCACCAGCTAGCCATTTACTGGGGACTTCGTGCATCTATATTTCTTTGACTAACTACAAAAATTTTGTTTTTGTTTTTGAATTCCGCGCAAAGCTACTAGCTACTTCTTTGCTAGACATCTCTAATTTAGCAGTGTAAAACTAGAGGGAGGTAACTAGTCATCACCACCTACCGCCAACTTTTGGGCTACTCTTTTACCAACGAATAGTTGGATTGATCGTAACATTATAACACCCCCATGGCTGAAATGGCGAGCATAGTTGGAGCGATGGAGATTCGAACCCGCGACCCTCAGATTATGAGTCTAACATCTTAGCCCATTTGCTTGTGCTGGATTAAGTAAAGATAATCTGATATAAACCTTTTCAATATGTGTTGTTTTCTGACACGACAAGTTAACCACATTGATACTGTGGTTGTTGGAACAAAGCTCCAATAATGTGCAAAATATTAAATTATTTCATAAATGATCCTCAATAATATTTTTAATAATATTAATATTTTTGTAATTACTTTATCATTTATGGAGGGGTGAGAGAGAATTGTGCTGTTGTTATAAAAACCGATTCACCGCATTAGAAATCGATACGTAATAATGTTTTCAAATTCGGGCAGCTATTCCAGCTTTCTCTCAAACAATCGACATGTTTCGGGAGAAATGGGGCAATATAGCACAACCAGGTGGAGTTGCTTTTACTCAAGACAATAGACTCCATTGGCAGAACAACACGTCTGCGGACTTACCCTGCTAACAACCGGGTTTCGATACTCTTGGTAGTCAGATCATGGTATACCCATTGTGTAGTTGTGTGTTTGATTTTACACAAACAAATTATAACACTAATTACGAACATCCTCGTGAGTCGAAAACTTAAATGAATAAGTATTTTTGTAATGAAGAGATATCAGGGACAACTAGAACGTAAACCAAATTTATCAATGAAACAATACTAATTATCTTTTAATAAACAATACTAATTATCTTTTAATAAAACAATACTAATTATCTTTTAATAAACAATACTAATTATCTTTTAATTAACAATACTAATTATCTATTAATAAAAATCTGCTCTTAGAAACATTAGTGATTAAATTACTGTGATTTTTATAAAACTTTAAAAATTTATATTTTATCAGGAAAAACACAATTTTTTAAAAGTTAGTAAAATCAAAGGTTTGTCATTATTTTTATCGGTGTTTTAAACTTCGTAAATATGATTATTAATTAGACAAACAGAATACGAGCTGTAATTATTCAATTCTAAGATACTTGGTTGTCTTTCTGTAAGGTATATTCAATAATAATAATATACTCTGAAAAAAAACATCAAAGTTTCAAATAAATAAAAGGATGGATAGTTTTCCTTAACTGATGTGGATCTAAAGCATCCTTATACCAAAAAGATTCTTCACATGAATTGGTACATCTAAACAAACACGACAAAATTATTTTATTTTCAAAACTGATGAAGTGTCCAAATGAATTTTTATCAAAAAGCCTTAATATGAAATAAACAGAGAATAAAAGACTGAAGTTTGTATATGTTTTGTAAAGGGTACAAACCACCAAGTATTTCAATGAAGAGCTGAATGGTTTCTTGCTATAACAAACACTATACATCACCAACCTAATATGCAGACCTCCTCCATAATAGTGAAATACGATATTCCATGTCAGACTAGACCAATTACATAAAATCTTATCGATAGCTAAGTTTTGTATGTGAAACACAGAATCCACAGAAGATTTTATACTGGAAAATCTTTATATTCATTTCAATTCAAAACTAGAATAGCAACATTGAAATTGAGTATATTAATTTTCAAGTATCTACAATCCCACCACTTCTGTAATACAGAGGGCGTTCGACTCGTAATCTGAGGATCACGGGTTCAAATCACCGTCGCACCAAACATGCTCGCCCTTTCAACCGTGGGGACGTTATAAAGTTACGATCAGTCCTACTATTCGTTGGTAAAAGAGTAGCCCAAGAGTTGGTGGCGAGTGGTGATGACTAGCTGTCTTTCATCTATTTGTACGCTGCTAAATTAAGGAACGGCTAGCGCAGAGAACCCTCGTGTAGCTTTGCGCGAAATTCAAAAACAAATAATTGGTCTCCATCGGAAACTCCATATTACCTCTTCAAATATTAACCATTATTTTCACACCTCTATCAAATCTCATATTCATGTAATCTTCGAGATTTTCAAGTTTTCTTCTCTGTGATTGATTTTATCAACAACTTTTTCTACTTTATCCAACGTGTATTATTTCAAATCTTACATATTTGTGTAAGAACACTATCTATAACATTTATTAAAAGATATTCAGTTAGTAACACTATTTATCTATGGCACAACCAACTTCATATTTGCTACGTTGTGATACTTGAGCACTGGGAAAGTTACTTTTGTTTAAATTCCATTGCTAACTGTCATACATATCAACAGCACAATCCTAATTTTTTTATGTTAATTGAACGACAAATAAACTGTTTATAAACAAATAACCAAACATAGAATGGCAGAAAGTGTTCGTGCATCTACTTTAATGGTCAGTTGTGTAGCCTTTCAGGTGAATTACTTGAGGCAATCTCTCCTCATAGCCCTCCATGATCGTTTGACAGTACTCGACTGGTATTTTCTTCCATTCTTCTTTACAGAAGGCCTCCAACTCTTGCAAGTTTTTTCAGATGACTCTGATGAACCCTGCTCTTCAATTCATGCCAAATGTTTTCAATTGGGTTGAGATCGGGTGACTGCGATGGCCACTCCAGAATGCTTATATGGTTCCTCTGCAACCAGAATTCCACATTTTTCGATGTGTGCTTTGAGTGATTGTCGTGCTGGAAGAACCAACGACGCCCAAGCCACAAGCTCCAAGCATCATTCTTGATAAAAGTCTTTAATATATCAATGCACTCTTCTTGTTTCATGATTCCGTTGACCCAGTGAAGGCTGCCTACACCAGAAGAACTGAAGGAACCCCATAGCATGATCAAACCACCTCCGTGTTTAATTGTAGGAACGGTTTTCTTTGGAAGATTTCGTTCCCCCTTCTTACGGAAAATGTAGCGAACATCATTGTGGCCGAAAAGCTTGATTTTAGTGTCGTCTGACCAAAGAATACTCTTCCAATAGGTAAAGGGTTTATCTACATGCTTTCTTGCATACCTCAATCGTGCTTCTAAATGAACAAACTTTAAATATGGAGTTCTACGAGGACGGCATGCTTTGAACCCAGAAGAGTGTAACTGTTCGTAACTGTAGAGATGCTTACTTCAACCCCGGTTTTCCTTACCAGTTTTTGTATGTCATTACGTGTTAAACGAGGGTTCTTACTAACTACTTTGAGAACCTTTTTCCTGGTTCTTTATGGAATTTTAGTGGGAAGTCCGGAACGAGGGGGGTTAGCAGTTAATCCTGTAAGCTCAAACTTGGCAATTATGTTTTAAAGAGTAGATTTCGGCACATTAAGTTGTGTAGCAATACTAGAAAGAGACACACGAGACTTGTATTTTACAATAATTCAGTTTTTTAAATCAGTGGACAGTTGTTTCCTGTTCGCCATGATGACCAAGATAGCGCTAAATTGCCGGAAGTACATATTTTGCTAGGTAAGTTCTGATATTTATGAACCCAGTGTCCAGTTCTGAAATGGTATAACGTAGTTTATTCACAAAACTAAACAAAAGTTTTCCAGGAATACCAGTTTTTCACACGTTCTGAGATGTACGAACACTTTCTGCTACTTCTAGTTTTCGTTATTTGTTTATAAACAGTTTATTTTTCGTGTAACTTACATAATTTATGTAAATGTGTGTTAGTATAATATATTATACTTCTATTAAAAACCACTCGGGATGCAGGGGTACGAACACTTTCTATCGTAACTGTACGACAATCATATGATATATAGTCATCTGTACGTTGGTTAAACCTTCATTCAACAGTCTCCCAGATTCTATAAGGACGCTATATATGATCATATACTAACTTAATGTGACGTGATTTCTTGACAAATATGAACTTTATTACTTAAACCTTAATTATTTGTTATGTTGTTATCATTGTTAATAATTTTCTGGACGAAGTTCTGTTACATGAAGTGAAAATTCAGTATGTGTGTTTTTTATAGCAAAGCCACATGGGACTATCTACGCAGTTTACCGAGGATAATCGAACCCCTGATTTCAGCGTTGTTAATCCATAGACTTACCGCTGTACCAGCAGGAGACTGAAAATTCACATTACAACACTTTACTTTTCTCTAGGAAGAGATAAAACTCAGCCAGAGTGGTCAGGCGTGTACAGACTTAACCGTATTAACAGTCAACTCTAATCGTCACTGAAACAGTCAGGTCTACGATAATTTAAGCTTTGCGTGCTGTATCAAATCGACCAGCTTGGCACAAAAACGTTTTTAAAAAATTTTATGAATATTTTTTTCAATCATCTAAAAGATGTCGCTTTTTAATGTAACATTTTTATGTTAATGTAATTTTTTATGAGCTTCAAATCGCCTCGTTCGTGTGGGAACAAAACAGTTCTTTGTTCCACAGTTGTTTTACTCTATACTTAATTTCTCGTCGTTATTGGCTTCCATCCTTTGATCGCTCGAGACTCCCCGTGTTCTCGTGCGTTAATTAAAGAATCTAATCAGAAACAGTAGCCGGAAATGAGGCTTTTGCTCTGTCTCGTGCATTAGAAAGTACGTGCTATAATTTCCTTTTGGCTCCAGACAACAACCAAATATACGGAAAACAAGTCGAATCAGAAAAACAAATATGGAATTATGAACACTAATATTCAATACGTACTTCAAATGTATGGTTATTAATTTATTTGAATAAACTCACGCGTCTGAAAAATGATTTGCGTTAACTTTAGTTTTTGTGAACTGCGTTATCGATTAGATAACTATTACAACACAGAAAGGAGTGTTAAACACTTTGATAAATCATCAGCTACACAAATTTTAGAGATGTTTATTTTTGGGAGAGAATTTTGGGCTCAAAAATTGTTAAAAAACCAAACCTTATCTGTAAATAAGATAAGTTAGACAACTAAAGGTAAGCAGATGAATGAAAGACCACACGAAATAATAAAAAACTATCATTTGATAAAAACCAACAAGAGAGCGTAAGAAACATGAAACGTCTGTGTCCAACGGTGCTAGAAGGCAGACACTTTAAGCATCATGGTTAAATGTTTGTGTTTTTATTTAAGTAGCTTTGGATAAAGTTTCGTTAAATCTTACGGTAGTCAGAAAAACATTTAACACATAAGAAGAAAAACATTGAAATATATTAAAAGTAAATCTATGCAACAATTATATAAACTAAAACATAAACAGAAAAGTAGAAAAACACATTACAAATAAAGTAGTGGAATACATTACAAATAAAGTAATGAAATGCATTACAAATAAAGTAGTGGATTACATTACAAATAAAGTAACGAATCAAGAAGTTTTACAGATCAGTGCATAAAAAATGCATCTCAGAACGGCTGGTATGAGTATTAATACTTTAATACAACCTAATGAAGTGTTGTCTAACTGTCAGAACGGCTGGTATGAGTATTAATACTTTAATACAACCTAATCAAGTGTTGTCTAACTCTCAGAACAAATGGTATGGTATTAATACTTTAATACAACCTAATCAAGTGTTGTCTAACTGTCAGAACAGATGGTATGGTATTAATACTTTAATAAACCTAATCAAGTGTTGTCTAACTGTCAGAACAGATGGTATAGGTATTAATACTTTAATAAACCTAATCAAGTGTTGTCTAACTGTCAGAACAGATGGTATGGTATTAATACTTTAATACAACCTAATCAAGTGTTGTCTAACTGTCAGAACAGATGGTATAGGTATTAATACTTTAATACAACCTAATCAAGTGTTGTCTAACTGTCAGAACAGATGGTATAGGTATTAATACTTTAATACAACCTAATCAAGTGTTGTCTAACTGTCACAACAGATGGTATAGGTATTAATACTTTAATACAACCTAATCAAGTGTTGTCTAACTGTCACAACAGATGGTATTGGTATTAATACTTTAATACAACCTAATCAAGTGTTGTCTAACTGTCAGAACAGATGGTATAGGTATTAATACTTTAATACAACCTAATGAAGTGTTGTCTAACTGTCACAACAGATGGTATAGGTATTAATATTTTAATACAACCTAATCAAGTGTTGTCTAACTGTCACAACAGATGGTATAGGTATTAATACTTTAATACAACCTAATCAAGTGTTGTCTAACTGTCAGAACGGCTGGTATGAGTATTAATACTTTAATACAACCTAATCAAGTGTTGTCTAACTGTCTGAACAGATGGTATAGGTATTAATACTTTAATACAACCTAATCAAGTGTTGTCTAACTGTCAGAACAGATGGTATGGTATTAATACTTTAATAGAACCTAGGCCACGCCAGGCCCCACCAAGTTCAGAAGACTTATGTTTCAGAATTTTCGTGCAAATTATACAAAGGTTTCCAACTGGTTATTTACAGACTTTACTGTCATTCTAATGTCGCATCCATGAAAATAACCCACGGTCTTCTCTCTTCCTACAAGGTTCGTAAACAACGTACTGTTTGTTTAACAGTCTGAACATACTGACCAGTGGGCAATACTGTTTGTTTAGTAGTCTGAACATACTGACCACTGGGCCATAATGTTTGTTTAGTAGTCTGCACATACTGACCATTGGGCCATACTGTTTGTTCAGTATTCTGAATATACTAACCACTAAGCCATACTGTTTGTTTAAAAGTCTGAACATACTGACCAATGGGCAATACTGTTTGCTTAGTAGTCTGAACAAACTAACCACTATGCCATACTGTTTATTTAACAGTATGAACATACTGCCCACAGGGCCATACTCTTTTTTAACAGTTTGAACATACTCACCACTGGGTCATACTGCATGTTTAACAGTCTGAACATACTGACCACTGGCCACACCTGATTTATTCTTATCGGTTTTGATTCAGTTTTGTTTTAATTTTTGAAGTAAAACAGTTCACTGTCTTATGTTCATAGAATTATTTCTTGTAAATATGATTTATATTATATATTTAAACATATACTGAATTACGTCGGTAGATGTGATGTGTTTTATTAATTTATATATATGATAATATATTATGTCACTTGTACACACTCAGTAACAAGGGTTAACACAAAGCGATATGTTTAATTCTTCAAGGAACGTGTGGAACAAACATATATGTGTCACTTGTACACACTTAGTAACAAGGGTTAACACAAAGCGATATGTTTAATTCTTCAAGAAACGTGTGGAACAAACATATATGTGTCACTTGTACACACTCAGTAACAAGGGTTAACACAAAGCGATATGTTTAATTCTTCAAGGAACGCGTGGAACAAACATATATGTGTCACTTGTACACACTCAGTAACAAGGGTTAACACAAAGCGATATGTTTAATTCTTCAAGGATATGTGGAACAAACATAATCGCGTGTAACATTTACACCTTCCATAAAACACCTACAGTCTGTACTAAACGTGTAAAATCTTTAACGATATTGACCCCTCAACGCTAGACCTCATCCTAATTACCCCCAAACAGATATTCCAGGAAAATCTTTAGAAGTTGAAAATTAAGTATTATATATAAACGTCAAAGCTCATAATTCAACTGTATTTAATCATAGACACTGTGTAACAACAGTTAGACAGAAGATAGTTGTCCATCTTGATGTCCATTCATCATGTCTAACCCTTATTCAATTAGCCACACAGTTCTGTGATAAATAAGCCTGATTATCACAGGTGTTGTTGACATGTTTTAGAAACATTAGATCTGGGAAACCACGGTTCTTATATCGAGTTGCACTATGGAAACAACGAAACTGAATCCATGTTGTTTGTTACAAAAACAAAGAAATAATAAAAGATTGTCCTTCATCTTGTCGTATAATTTATATTTAAAGAACGTTCATGGTTAATTTTAATACAAAGATAAAGATATAAAAATTACACTATTTTGTTTGTTCTAAACACTTGCGATAACACAATTTTTTCTGAATCATATCGGTTATTTCCTAAGCAATACCGAGCGAAACGTTCATCTTGTGAGCAAAACGTCACTTCAACGGGAACGGTGTTACTGTCTATATTCTAGTAACATCGTTGTGTGTACTGTAACCATAACCAGTATTGATCTGTATACTACAACAGTATTGTTGCGTGTACTGTAACCATAACCAGTATTGATCTGTATACTACAACAGTATTGTTGTGTGTACTGTAACCTTAACCAGTATTGATCTGTGTACTGCTACAGTATTGTTGTATGTACTGTAACCATAACCAGTATTCATCTGTATACTACTACAGTATTGTTGTGTGTACTGTAACCATAACCAGTATTGATATGTATACTACAACAGTATTGTTGTGTTTACTGTAACCTTAACCAGTATTGATATGTATACTACAACAGTATTGTTGTGTGTACTGTAACCATAACCAGTATTGATCTGTGTACTACAACAGTATTGTTGTGTGTACTGTAACCTTAACCAGTATTGTTGTGTGTACTGTAACCATAACCAGTATTGATCTGTATACTACAACAGTATTGTTGTGTGTACTGTAACCATAACCAGTATTGATCTGTGTACTGCTACAGTATTGTTGTGTGTACTGTAACCATAACCAGTATTGATCTGTGTACTACAACAGTATTGTTGTGTGTTCTGTAACCATAACCAGTATTGATCTGTGTACTACAACAGTATTGTTGTGTGTACTGTAACCTTAACCAGTATTGTTGTGTGTACTGTAACCATAACCAGTATTGATCTGTATACTACTACAGTATTGTTGTGTGTACTGTAACCATAATCAGTATTGATATGTATACTACAACAGTATTGTCGTGTGTACTGTAACCATAACCAGTATTCATCTGTGTACTACAACAGTATTGTTGTGTGTTCTGTAACCATAACCAGTATTGATCTGTGTACTACTACATTATTGTTGTGTGTACTGTAACCATAACCAGTATTGATCTGTGTACTACAACAGTATTGTTGTGTGTTCTGTAACCATAATCAGTATTGATCTGTATACTACTACAGTATTGTTGTGTGTACTGTAACCATAACCAGTATTCATCTGTATACTACAACAGTATTGTTGTGTGTACTGTAACCATAACCAGTATTCATCTGTATACTTCTACAGTATTGTTGTGTGTACTGTAACCATAACCAGTATTCATCTGTATACTGCAATAGTATTGTTGTATGTACTGTAACCATAACCAGTATTGATCTGTATACTACAAGAGTATTGTTGTGTGTACTGTATCCATAACCAGGATTGATCTGTATACTACAACAGTATTGTTGTGTGTACTGTAACCATAACCGGTATTCATCTGTATACTACAACAGTATTGTTGTGTGTACTGTAACCATAACCGGTATTCATCTGTATACTACAACAGTATTGTTGTGTGTACTGTAACCATAACCAGTATTCATCTGTATACTTCTACAGTATTGTTGTGTGTACTGTAACCATAACCAGTATTCATCTGTATACTACAATAGTATTGTTGTATGTACTGTAACCATAACCAGTATTGATCTATATACTACAAGAGTATTGTTGTGTGTACTGTATCCATAACCAGTATTGATCTGTGTGCTATGACAATATTGTTGTGTGTACTGTAACAGTAATCAGTATTGTTCTGTGTACTATGACAGCATTGTTGTGTGTACTACAACAGTAACCAGTATTGTTATGTGTACTATGTCAGTATTGTTGAGTGTACTGTAACAGTAACCAGTATTCATCTGTATACTACAATAGTATTGTTGTATGTACTGTAACCATAACCAGTATTGATCTGTATACTAAAACAGTATTGTTGTGTGTACTGCAACAGTAACCAGTATTGTTATGTGTACTATGTCAGTTTTGTTGAGTGTACTGTAACAGTAACCAGTATTGTTCTTCGATCTTTAGTTTATTGTAGAAAGACTTTTATTCGACATGTTTCGAGCTGAGATAAGTGTGTATTCTAATTCTCTACAGATATAAATTTGAGTAAGTATACTGACTGTAACTAGTTTACGAAGTGTCTAGAACATTAGGTGGCCTACCTGTAACTAAGATGATAAAACCAAACTGCAGGGCAGGACGGTTAAAGGTGAGCCAGATCTTTCCAAGAAGACTCCACGGTTTCTCACACTTCCCCCCACAATTTTCTTTCATTTTTGTTCTTTGACCTCAGTCCATGTAGAATGAAATAACCAAAGGAGTTGCTAACTCTAAAGTGATTACTACGATGTCAACAGTATTTGTATCAGGCCAGAAATATTAGAATTCTTATAAAACCATAACGCCGTTGGTCATGTCAGCAGGAAAGTTCATTCTAGACCCATATTACGTCTGTAGCTAAATTGTGGTATTCCTCACGAACGTTCACAAACGTATTCGTGCTCCAGAAAACTCAGAGAATTAATGCAGCGTGTGGTGACTTCGTTCAGAGCCGCGGTGTGAACTGGTTTTCTATCCCGCAGCTGACGTCTCACCTGTTAAATGATGGCGCCACTGTCTAATCGTTATTATTATTCTGAAGAGAAATATTTTGCAGCGATAAATAGAAATTATTTACTCAGAGAGAAAAATACGCGTGATTTAATTATACAAACACTCACTATACTCGTTGTTTGAAGTTAAACACAATACTACACAATAGATTATCTGTACTGAACACAGGTATCAAAACCCACTTTTAACGGTTTAATTTCGTCGTTGTGCTACTAGGGGGTGCACGATCGTATTTTTATAATTAAAATTTATTCCACTACTTAATGCGAGTTATTAAAGTAAGTTAAAGCCAACTTCTGTGGGATGTTGGTGATTAAAGACAAACTTAAAGAAGAATGGCAAAAAACCAGTAATTCGATACAAAATGATTGACCAATAATAACAGAGTAATTCAAGACACGTTTCTTCCTTCTTATCACAAAACTATCACAGAATACACTCTTTTGATAGAACTAAACTGACAGGCAAATATTTAAGCCACTCTCTTTTATTAAGTTAAATTTGTTTGTTTTTGTTTTCAAGTATTCCCTATTTGTATGAGTGGATGTTCTCAAAAATAATATGTATACATGTGGATAATTTAAACATTATATAAAAAAATAAATTGTTTTTTTAGTTAAAGAGAACTACCTTATATGGTATAAATATTAGTTAACAAGAATTACGTCATACAATATTAATATTAGTTAACGTCAGTTAGGTAATGAACAGTTTAGGTATCACCACGTTAGTTAGGTAATGAACAGTTTAGGTATCACCACGTTAGTTAGGTAATGAACAGTTTAGGTATCACCACGTTAGTTAGGTAATGAACAGTTTAGGTATCACCACGATAGTTAGGTAATGAACAGTTTAGTAATTTGTTTGTTATTCAGCACACAGCTACGTAAAGGAATATCTGTGCTGTACCCATCACGGGTATCGAAACCCGTTTTAAGCCTTCAAGCTTGCCAGTGATCTACGGAGAGCAATATATACGTTACTATTTTGTTAGTTTATTAAGTGTATGATCCTGAGCCTTGTTACAGTCTATGAAAAAACACAAATCGGGCTATCTGCTGAGCCCACCGAGGGGTATCGACCCCCTGATTTTAGTGATATAAATCCGTAAACTTACCGTTGTACCAACGAGGGATATTTAGTAAACACTTTAAATATATTTTACTTTTGTTACTTTTTATGATTATTACCGTGAAAAATTACAGTTTAAACCGACATTAATTTACACTGAATACGGATTCTTTTTCTATTTGAATGACGTAATGAGTTTTAAAAACACGCAGTCGGGTGCGGAGTTGAACTCACATGTTCTGAGACAATAGTTCAAGTAGACATCTTATATATTTGTGCTGTCTGTGTAATAAATATTATTTCATTTATTTTTATTTCAAAAATTAGTTTAGCATTGTTAATATACAAATGTAGAACAAAGTTAAGGTCATAGGCTGACTAATTCTCATGAAGTATTGTTGGGATTACGACCGAAAATACTGCCAGTAGCAAGATTAGCCAAATAGTCAAAATAATGTGCAAATCAACGTGCTCTGCACCACATATGTCTAGCACGATTCTTCTGATGTAAATATGAGTTATATGGTGACTTGTATAGGTTTCATTGAAGATAACTTCTGATATCTTTATGTGTCTATTTTTATATTTATAGAACAAGAAAACCCTTGAAACACAGTTCACGGTATACAATAATTTGAACGGTAATGTTCAATCAAATATAACATAGGAAAATTTAAACATACTGAACTTTATCGACTTTAGAGTTTTACAATATTCAATTTACTTATTAGTACCAAACCAAGACTCGAACGTAGTAGAACGTAAACAAAAATTTGGCTATTCAATAAAAGCCAAAAATTAAATAAATTACACCTAAGAACGACATGCTGTGAACTCATACCCTGCTTAAGAAGGTGGTCTTTAACTCATTTCTGAGTTTCGCTATCTGTTTTATAAACTAATAAACAGACAAGTCGCGCGGAAGAGCCAACCTACTCGAAACTTGCTAGAAAATCGAGTTTTCTTTGAAGCCTGACGGTTTTCTCAAGAGGAAACGAACAGATAAACATGCATTTTCTAATTGAATGACAGTCGAATGAATATTCAATTTTTTATATCAACAGTTTGCATTCATTTATGCAAAATAGAAGTACTTTGCTTGGATAATGGAAATGCTAAAGGCTAAAACATACAAAGCTATAACCAAATGCAGTATATTATTAGCATACACAGAAAAACAAAACATGAATTATCACATTGAAACTACTTCAGACCGTCTCTAAAACCCAAGTTACAAAGAAATCTACTAATGAAGTGAACACAATTGTTTCAAGCTAACGATTTGAAAATATTTACATCTCAACATAAACAATTTTATACCGATAAAAAAATATATATATTAAAAAACAAAAGTACATGTTTTTCTCTATTGAAAATATTGAATAAAAAGTGAAAACTCGAATATCAAACTCTTTTTAGAATTAACTTCATAATATTTTAAGAACTCCGAACTGTAAGTCAAAAGGATAATTCAAAAATTCATATTAGTGTTAGCTATACCAGGACAAATATAATGTATTAGTGTTAGCTATACCAGGACAAATGTAATGTATTAGTGTTAGCTATACTAGAACTAGTGTAATATCTTAGTGTTAGCTATACCAGGACAAATGTAACATATTAGTGTTAGCAATACCAGAAAAAATGTAATGTATTAGTATTAGTGTTAGTTATACCAGGACTAGTGTAACATATAAGTGTTAGCTATACCAGGACAAATGTAATATATTAGTGTTAGCTATACTAGGACTAGTGTAACATATAAGTGTTAGCTATACCAGGACAAATGTAATATATTAGTGTTAGCTATACTAGGACTAGTGTAACATATTAGTGTTAGTTATACCAGGACAAATGTAATATATTAGTGTTAGCTATACTAGGACTAGTGTGACATATTAGTGTTAGCTATACCGTGATTAGTGTAACATATTAGAGTTTGATATGCCAGTGTAACTGTCAATAGTGTAGCATATTGGTTTTATATATACTAGTACTTTAGTAACTGGAGATAGTTAGGGTAAAGATTGTGTGACAGTAGTCTGGATAATTAGACTGATGTTATGGTAACGACTGTATGTCAGTAGTCTAGATAATAAATCTAATGTTATGGTAAAGACTGTATGTCAGTAGTCTAGATAATTAGACTGATGTTATGATAAAGACTGTATGTCAGTAGTCTAGATAATTAGACTGATGTTATGGTAAAGACTGTATGTCAGTAGTCTAGATAATTAGACTGATGTTATGGTAAAGACTGTATGTCAGTAGTCTAGATAATTAGACTGATGTTATGGTAAAGACTGTATGTCAGTAGTCTAGATAATTAGACTGATGTTATGGTAAAGACTGTATGTCAGTAGTCTAGATAATTAGACTGATGTTATGATAAAGACTGTATGTCAGTATTCTAGATAATTAGACTAATGTTATGATAAAGACTGTATGTCAGTAGTCTAGATAATTAGACTGATGTTATGATAAAGACTGTATGTCAGTAGTCTAGATAATTAGACTGATGTTATGATAAAGACTGTATGTTCTTTAAAGTTCTTTAAAAAGGAATCTACTTATCTGGACTTCACCAGTTTATCTTATTCTATGAAAGGTAGAAATGCGTTAAGTTAGTTTGGATACAGAATACTGATAGTACAGATCATTCAGGATACGGAATACTGACAGTACAGAATCAGGAGGATACAGAATACTGACAGTACAGACTATTCAGGATACAGAATACTGAAATTACAGACTATTCAGGATACAGAATACTGACAGTACAGATCATTCAGGATACAGAATACTGACAATACAGAATCAGCAGGATACAAAACACTGACAATACAGAATCAGCAGTATACAGAATACTGACAGTACTGATCATTCAGGATACAGAATACTGACAGTACAGACTATTCAGGATACAGAACATTGACAATACAGACTATTCAGAATACAGAATACTGACAATACATAATCAGCAGGATACAGAACATTGACAATACAGACTATTCAGAATACAGAATACTGACAATACAGAATCAGCAGGATACAGAATACTGACAGTACAGAATCAGCAGGATACAGAACACTGACAATACAGACATTTCAGGCCTACCACTATTACTAAAACGAGAGACGTAGATAGAATTTTTAAGGATTTCCTGCAATTTGTAATTGTCGTTGGACCACGTAATATTGGAATTCAATTCCTGTCAGTTCACCTGCTTCACGAGACACACGTCAACAGCTTTCGCCGATTCTGTAGAAGTAATATTTAGGATATTGGAAAACGGAGGAGGTGTGGGGGAGACACAACTTATTTTTCTCGCCTCATGTTGACTAATGGAAGGTACCCGTTTTTCTCGAGCCTGCTTGTTCATAGGGTTGACAGTTATCACATAGTGGTCTTGACCTACTAGTTCGTAGACTCGTTGAACTTTTGTTGATCTGTACCAAACGGTAACTTTATTGGGTTTATTTGCTTATCTCTAACACTTTCCTCTGATGTTGTTGTTGTCGTTATTGTCTCTTTGCTACCAATGTTGGTACACCTGTACTCTTAGCCAGTCAGCAGGGTCGATACACTTGTACACTTAGTTAGCAGGGTTGGTACAATTGTTTGGTGTTTGATGGACTCCAGTACGGTTTATCATACAATATTATACATTCTGTATGGACCATCATACTATAATATACATCCTGTACGGTTCATCATACTATAATATACATCCTGTACGGTTCATCATACTATAATATACATCCTGTACGGTTCGTCATACTATAATATACATCCTGTACGGTTCGTCATACTATAATATACATCCTGTACGGTTCGTCATACTATAATATACATCCCGTACTGTTCATCATACTATAATATACATCCTGTACGGTTCATCATACTATAATATACATCCTGTACGGTTCATCATACTATAATATATATCCTGTGCGGTTCGTCATATATCCTGCACATCATGCTGGTACGTAGAGAGCGAACATATCATAATGTATTAAAGTGTATTGTGTGACTATTGTAGATGATTACCTCCAAGTTTAAACTTTATAAAATCAGATAATTATCACTAAAGCTATAATTTTTGTACAGATAAAATCAACTATCTTTACTGCAAGGTCCAATATTAGTAAATCTAGCGAATCTGGAATGTTCATGCTCTGAGTAAATCTCATGTTTTATACATAGTATATTACTGTGTACACAAACCAATTTTAATATATGCGTTTTAGATTTAAATTGTCCTGCAACCATATCAGTATTATACTCTTTTGTTTTCTTTGTATAGTGATGACAAAAAGTACAATTCATTACGTGTGCTTATTTCGATTAAACTTCGGAGAAACTAAAAACAGTAATCGTTCAAATGTTTTTCTCTGTCAGTAAGACTGATAGAGAGTAATTTATCTCCTCATTTTAAATTTCGAGTCCGGATACTTTGGTCTTTAAAGGTAGCTTATTCCGGACACTTTCTACTAGACTCGTGCACGAAATCCTAAATAACAAAATTTAATATGATTGTGGATTGAAAAATGTGACGCTTGTGAAACGAAATGAACACGGATGTACAGAAATAAGAACACGTGCTGGAAGTAAGCCAGGTGGATAGTTTAATACAAAATACTTCATACTCTTTATGACAAGATCGTTTTTATAAAGTTACCATTTAAAATTAGGTTTACAATGAACAATTTTCTTTACAATAAATCTAAACTTACGATGGACCATCACCTTTACAATAAATACAAAGTTTACAATGAACCATTTTCTTTACAATAAGTCTAAATTTATAATAAACCATCACCTCTACAATACATTTAAATTTACAATGAACCATTTTCTTTACAATAAATCCAAAGTTTACAATAAAACATTTTCAAAAGAAAAAGAAACAAATTACTACTGGGTTGTAAAATGTATTAAAGTAACAAAACAAGAGTCACAAAGTGACCATAATAGTCTGTATTGTCAGTGTTCTGTATCCTGCTGATTCTGTATTGTCAGTTTTCTGTATCCTGCTGATTCTGTATTGTCAGTTTTCTGTATCCTGCCGATTCTGTACTATCATTTTTCTGTATCCTGCTGATTCTGTATTGTCAGTATTCTATATCCTGAATGATCAGTACTGTCAGTATTCTGTATCCTGCTGATTCTGTACTGTCAGTATTCTGTATCCTAAACGGTCAGTATTCTGTATCCTGAACGGTTAGTACTGTCAGTATTCTGTATCCTGAATGATCAGTTCTCTCAGTATTCTGTAGCTTGCTGATTCTCCACAAAGAGAAACTCGATTTTTTACTCAGCTACAACTGATTTTTCATGATAATTTTCTTCAATTCAATCAACTCCTGACAAGAAAACAAGTCCAACAAGAGCTAAGTAAGAATTTTCCAAATAGCAATAAACCCGTTACAGCTGAAAGAAAAGTAACATTAGAGTTGGTGCACGTGAAAAGTGAGCTCTTCACCTGTCATCGTGCTCTGAAAGATAATATCTAGGTTGAAAGGTTCAGTTCTGAAATCGATGTCCTCAGATGTAACAGAATAATACGAATAAAAACAAAATCAGGGAATTTATGGGAAAGACTATTATTTATCTGATATATTCCAAATAGGAGAGATCCTAGTATAGACCATTATTTATCTGATACATTCCAAAAATGATAGATACTAGTATAGACCATTATTTATCTGATACATTCCAAAAATGATAGATACTAGTATAGACCATTATTTATCTGATATATTCCAAATAGGAGAGATCCTAGTATAGACCATTATATATCTGATATATTCCAAATAGGAGAGATCCTAGTATAGTCCATTATTTATCTGATACATTCCAAAAATGATAGATACTAGTATAGACTATTATTTATCTGATATATTACAAATAGGAGAGATCCTAGTATAGACCATTATTTATCTGATATATTCCAAATAGGAGAGATCCTGGTAAAAACCATTATTTATCTGATATATTCCAAATGTGATAGATCTTTGTACAGACCATTATTTATCTGATACATTCGAAATGTGATAGATCCTAATAAAAACCATTATTTATCTGATATATTCCAAATAGGAGAGATCCTAGTATAGTCCATTATTTATCTGATATATTCAAAATGTGAGAGATCCTGGTATAGACCATTATTTATCTGATATATTCCAAAAATGATAGATACTAGTATAGACCATTATTTATCTGAGATATTTCAAATGTGAGTGATCCTGGTATAGAAAATTATTTATCCCATATGTTCCAAATGTGATAGATCCCAGTATAGACTATTATTTATCTGATATATTCCAAATGTGATAAATCCTAGTATAAACCATTATTTATCTGATATATTCCAAACGTGAAAGATTCCAGTTTAGACTATTATTTATCTGATATATTCCAAATGTGAGAGATCCTAGTATAGACCATTATTTATCTGATATATTTCAGATATGATAGATCCTAGTATAGACTATTATTTATCTGATAAATTCCAAATGTGAGATATCCTGGTAGAGACCATTATTTATCAGATATATTACAGATATGATAGATCCTAGTATAGACTATTATTTATCTGATATATTCCAAATGTGAGAGATCCCAGTATAGACCATTATTTATCAGATATATTTCAGATGTGATAGATCCTAGTATAAACTATTATTTATCTGATATATTCCAAATGTGAGAGATCCTAGTATAGACCATAAGTTATCAGATATATTTCAGATGTGATAGATCCTAGTATAGACTATTATTTATCTGATATATTCCAAATGTGAGAGATCCTGGAAAAGACCATTATTTATCAGATATATTTCAGATGTGATAGATCCTAGTATAGACTATTATTTATCTGATATATTCCAAATGTGAGAGATCCTGGTATAGACCATTATTTATCTGATATATTCGAAACGTGAAAGATCCTTGTTTTGACTATTGTTTATCTGATATGTTCCAAATGTGATAGAGATTCTATTGAGTTGAAATACCAAATCTAACCATATTCGACATTTACTCAGAGTTCAAGATTTGTTATCATGAAAAATTTTCCAAAATATTAGAAGTATTCTCAATACTTAGCTAGTTTGTGAAACTGAAGAGCTTTGACACCCACTTTGGTTCCTTTCTGGTACAGCCTTAAGTCTTCAGATTTACAACACTAAAATTAGGGGTTCGATTCCTCTCGGTGTACTCGGCAGATAGCTTGATGTGACTTTGCTTTTAGAAACAAACGCAAACATACATTCCTTTTGCATACACTGTATCTAGTCACACAGTGTAGCTAGAACATGCCAACCATCATAGAAGCATGAGTTATATATGCATCCAAACCTTGCTGATATTTGAGTGTGCTGTTTGTTTGTCCTCAGAGAATGTTCTCTAGTTGGGTTCCAGGAAACACGTTTATTCATCTTTCCCGTTTATTGTATCTAATTAGAACACCTAAACGTTTCCTGAATAAACATTTTGTGTGTGCTCAAGAAAATGTATCATGTTGTAAGTCAGTTCCATCACATGTGTTTGTTCGAGAAAAGTAGTGAAACAGTGTGGACTGTTTATTTACCAACACGAAATTTAATCTTTACATTTCAACTGTTCCTTTCCACTTGTAGCAATTCTTGGGAAGTTAGCTCATCAAGCCCTCGTCGTTTGGTCCAGGAGGTTTTGGTTGGATCATCCATATAAGATCCTTCGTGATGTGTAATAATAATTACGTAATTGTACCAAATGGTTGAGCAAAGAGCTGGTTACCAGAATGTATCTTTGTATACAGTCACCAGTTATTTATCTTTTGACTTTAATTGGGCATGATGCCTTGAATGTCTGAAAAACAGAACAAGTTCGTATTTGTGAATAAGTAGAGATATTGTATGGTTTCATCTCACACTAAGAATATGGTTTCTACAAGTGGCCGGACTACATTGAGTGCAACATTTGGTACTACAAGTGGCCTGGCTACACTGAGTGTAACGTTTGTACAACAAGTGGCCTGACTTCATTGAGTGTAACGTTTGTGCTACAAGTGACCTGACTACGTTGAGTGTAACATTTGGTACTAAAAGTGGCCTAACTACGTTGAGTGTAGCGTTTGTACTACAAGTGGCCTGACTACGTTGAGTGTAACGTTTATGCTACAAGTGGCCTGACTTCCTTGAGTGTAACGTTTGTGCTACAAGTGACCTGACTACGTTGAGTGTAACGTTTGTACAACAAGTGGCCTGACTACATTGAGTGTAGCGTTTGTACTACAAGTGGCCTGACTACATTGAGTGCAGCATTTGATACTACAAGTGACCTGACTACGTTGAGTGTAACGTTTGTGCTACAAGTGACCTGACTACGTTGAGTGTAACGTTCGTACAACAAGTGGCCTGACTACGTTTAGTGTAACATTTGGTACTACAAGTGGCCTGACTACATTGAATGTAACGTTTGTACTACAAGTGGCCTGACTACGTTGAGTGTAACATTTGATACTACAAGTGGCCTGACTACGTTGAGTGTAACGTTTGTACTACAAGTGGCCTGACTACATTGAATGTAATGTTTGTACTACAAGTGGCTTGACTACGTTGAATGTAACGTTTGATACTACAAGTGGCCTGACTACATTGAGTGCAACATTTGATACTACAAGTGGTCTGACTACATTGAGTTACACAATTGGTACTACAAGTGGCCTGACTAGAAGAATGGTTGGTGAAGATGCAACAAGCTGGTCTCTCAATTCGGTTTATTGTGGTCAACATATGAAAATTTTAGCCTCAAATTCTAGCTTTAAGTTAATAAAAACACACGGTTTTTATTGAACTTGTTGCATGATGGGCCCTCATGACATGTTATTGTATCCAGTCTTCAAACATCGATAGTTTGTGTTCACTAGTTGTACTAGCCTTAATCACTACCGAGGATATTTTATGAAGTAATGTCTCTACAACAATAACAAGGTTAGCCATGAACTGTAAGCTGTGTTTGTTCCATGTTAGGTTAGCCATGAACTGTAAGCTGTGTTTGTTCCATGTTAGGTTAGCCATGAACTGTAAGCTGTGTTTGTTCCATGTTAGGTTAGCCATGAACTGTAAGCTGTGTTTGTTCCATGTTAGGTTAGCCATGAACTGTAAGCTGTGTTTGTTCCATGTTAGGTTAGCCATGAACTGTAAGCTGTGTTTGTTCCATGTTAGGTTAGCTATGAACTGTAAGCTGTGTTTGTTCCATGTTGTTGAATACTACAATGACTCTACAACAATAACAAGGTTAGCCATGAACTGTAAGCTGTGTTTGTTCCATGTTAGGTTAGCCATGAACTGTGAGCTGTGTTTGTTCCATGTTAGGTTAGCCATGAACTGTAAGCTGTGTTTGTTCCATGTTAGGTTAGCCATGAACTGTAAGCTGTGTTTGTTCCATGTTAGGTTAGCCATGAACTGTAAGCTGTGTTTGTTCCATGTTAGGTTAGCTATGAACTGTAAGCTGTGTTTGTTCCATGTTGTTGAATACTACAATGACTCTACAACAATAACAAGGTGAGCCATGAACTGTAAGCTGTGTTTGTTCCATGTTAGGTTAGCCATGAACTGTAAGCTGTGTTTGTTCCATGTTAGGTTAGCCATGAACTGTAAGCTGTGTTTGTTCCATGTTAGGTTAGCCATGAACTGTAAGCTGTGTTTGTTCCATGTTAGGTTAGCTATGAACTGTAAGCTGTGTTTGTTCCATGTTGTTGAATACTACAATGACTCTACAACAATAACAAGGTGAGCCATGAACTGTAAGCTGTGTTTGTTCCATGTTAGGTTAGCCATGAACTGTAAGCTGTGTTTGTTCCATGTTAGGTTAGCTATGAACTGTAAGCTGTGTTTGTTCCATGTTAGGTTAGCCATGAACTGTAAGCTGTGTTTGTTCCATGTTAGGTTAGCCATGAACTGTAAGCTGTGTTTGTTCCATGTTAGGTTAGCTATGAACTGTAAGCTGTGTTTGTTCCATGTTGTTGAATACTACAATGACTCTACAACAATAACAAGGTGAGCCATGAATTGTAAGCTGTGTTTGTTCCATGTTAGGTTAGCCATGAACTGTAAGCTGTGTTTGTTCCATGTTAGGTTAGCCATGAACTGTAAGCTGTGTTTGTTCCATGTTAGGTTAGCCATGAACTGTAAGCTGTGTTTGTTCCATGTTAGGTTAGCCATGAACTGTAAGCTGTGTTTGTTCCATGTTAGGTTAGCCATGAACTGTAAGCTGTGTTTGTTCCATGTTAGGTTAGCTATGAACTGTAAGCTGTGTTTGTTCCATGTTAGGTTAGCTATGAACTGTAAGCTGTGTTTGTTCCATGTTGTTGAATACCACAATGACTCTACAACAATAACAAGGTGAGCCATGAACTGTAAGCTGTGTTTGTTCCATGTTAGGTTAGCCATGAACTGTGAGGTGTGTTTGTTCCATGTTGTTGAACACCACTTGAAAGCTGTTTGTTCCATGTTGTTGAATACCACTTGAAAGCTGTGTTTGTTCCATGTTGTTGAATACCACTTGGAAGCCATTCATGATGTTAGATAAACACCCACGTTCAAGAAATCTCGATAGAAATGAATAAAAAACTTATAATCCAATCGCTTTCGAAAGGTGGACCTTTCTTCTTCAGAAACAAAGTCGAAAGTTAAAAATCAAAATACTCTCAGGTCAAGGAAGAGTTTCTGAGCTTTTATCTTAAGAACCAAAACACCAACTTGAAGTTAGACAAGACTCGTGAAAGAGTTATTTTAAGTCCCAACATTTCACCATGATAAACTAACCAACATTGTCACAGCATTTCATCATACACCAGTTTACTTCATTTTTTAACGTAGCTCGAACAACAGAGACCTCAAGAAGCCTCGCCTTAAGTTATAACTACAGATATTGTGTTTCTTTGGGCTTAGCCAAAACTTTTAACACCGTAAACGTAAAGGACCTTCACGAAACTATCTTTTAGTATCATAAAGTATAATTGGATTCCAGTTGTTGTGTTTTTCCCTTTAAATCCTTGTTACATTTACTTGGTCTGGTAATGAAAGTCGTAAAAGTAGATCTCGAGTTTAATCAAATAAAAGTCAATTTAAGAAGTTCACCATTTCGCTTTCCATCAGACCTGATATTAAGCGTAAAGCTTCGCAGGAACTGGACACAGCAAATGTAGCGTGGTTAACATGTTAACATATTCGTTTTTAGTGTTACTCATTTAGTATCATAGGTAAACAGATTTAAGGTTGTCTCTGAATTGTAGGTCAAATCTATGATGACGAGCAACACACTTGAAGTAAAAGTGTATCTCAGGACGGCTCGTATGGGTGTTAACACTTACTAAATAAAGCAGTGAACAACGTTTTGACCTTCTTAGGTCATCTTCAGGTTAACAAAAATTGTTCTCTGCTATATTTAGTAAGTGTTAACAACCATACCAGCCGTCCTAAGATACATCTTGGTAAAATAAAAGTTATATCGCCCCGTCCATTATTAAAGCGGTAGGTCTACGGATTTACAATGCTAAAATTAGAGGTTCGATTCTTCTGGATGGGCTATGCAGATAGCCCATTGTGACTTTGCAAAACACACACACACAAAGTTTTATGGTCGTTACGTTTAGCGGTCAATAAATTACACTCCTTCTGTAATTAAGAAACACCAATCAAAATATTCTTGATCTCATGGGAGTTTGAATATTTTCGAATACTCTTGGGAATCATTACCTTCAATAAGAAAAACAATATTGTAACCTAAAGGGTCGCACGTGGTGTGATTGTTATGTAACACGATCGGAGACTATTTTTTGTTTTTATTCTGAGAAAGATCTTATACCCTGGTAAAAATAGATCGAATTCAATAGACCAGTATCTAGTTTGTTTGTTTTTATGTGTTTTACAGTTTAATGTGGCTGTCTCGTCGAATTATATATATTTATGAAACAGCCTATTTAGTTTTCTTCACACCAGAAGGTTTGTTTGTTTTTAGAATTTCGCGCAAAGCTTCTCGAGGGCTATCTGCGCTAGCCGTACCTAATTTATCAGTGAAAGGCTAAAGGGAAGGCAACTAGTCATCACCACCCACCGTCAACTCTTGGACTACTCTTTTACCATCGAATAGTGGGGTTGACCGTAACATTCTAACGCTCATACGGTTGAAAGGGCGAGCATGTTTGGTGCGATGGTTCGAAACCGCGAACCTCGGATTAGGAGTCGAACGTCTTAACGCATTTGGCCATGCTGGGACCCCACCAGAAGGTATCTGATATAATATAACTAGTTAACCTCTTTTTAACTTCATTATCGTGGACCAGTAATTAACTTAATACAAAACACAATATCGTTCTACAATCTATAACTTGAAATAATCATCCAACAATTTATTTAACAAACTTTATCACCATAAATCATCAAACAGTCTAAGAACAAGTTAATACTAAATTATGGAGTCGTTAGAAACAATAAGTAATAAGGTTTAAACATCAGTTGATGGAGAGACATTAGAAACATACAGGTAATAAGGTTAAAACATCAGTTGATAGAGAGACGTTAGAAACAAACAGGGTAATATCTTTGATGAAAATTGCTTACGTTACAGCATGTTTGTTTTGTTTTATTTTGTTCTTAATTAGTTCGTGCATTTCAGAAGAAACTAAATGTTGTATTTCGTGTACCTCTATTGTTTTCCTCCAATCATTACCCATGAGGACGTCCGCAACACCAGAACCCATGTAATCCACAACACTTTATGTGTACGAATTGAGGTAGACGTTTGAAAGCTAAATCCGCATCCCTAATTCTCTAATCACTAATACTGTAAATATTGCATTGTTTCTCTGTGGAAGATTGGATACACAAACAGATGGTAGGACAGTAGCTTACGTTGTGATGTACATTTGTGATACGTTTCTCAAAGCCAAGTTTTCAAAGTGAATGATACAGTATAGATAAAACCGTCGTTTGTATGATATATGAAGGTTTCTTTTGATCAGTTTGTCTCTCACGTGCCACTAAACTGCAACCAATTTCCTCGACTAACAAAATCTTAAGTTATTTTTAAACGAAGCGAGACCCGAATATTACGTTAACCACCTCTACAGACAATAATAACTTTGATACAAGTTTCTTATATGTCGTTTTTTTCTCAACGGTTAAACGCACTAAAACCCCGCAGCTGTTCCAAGAAACACATCATTTCTGGCTATTCTGGAGACAAAGCAGAGAAACTGAGCTTTGCATTTCCGAAGTTATAATAGATTTCATAGACATAGCAATGGCATTTCGATAGTTCTTATGAAGGCCTCACCAGATTCTCTTAACGCTTATAATTTATCATTCCTTGTAGTGTTTTTAACTCAAAGTTTTATTTTTCCGTGTATAATTGTCAACTGGGGCTTGGTTATCTAACAATGTATGTACAAATGTCGGTTACATCATGAACACACGCTGTTCCTACTGACACAGTACAATCAGAGCAACAGAAAATGACACATCTTGATTTCCCTAAACCACTGGTGTGTCCATTTGTAAATACACTTCTAAAACAATTCCTTCTAAAACACAACAATTTACACTGTTATTAGCAGATCACAAGAGAAATCAGAGGAAATATAATAAACCTATTTATCAAGCAATACTCACGCAAGAATGATTTACAAAACTTAAGACGAATAGAAGAACAAGAAGGCCTAAGAGGAGTAGGGTGAATAAAGATTTTAGTTACTTAAGAAAGGAAATACAATAAGGTTCATTCCGTGGATGAAAAATAATAGGGTAAGTTAAAGGTTATGTTGTTGTAGATTAAAGGTTACGACATTGTATTAAATTAATAGATTACATTATAGGTCAGGTTTCAGCTATAAATATTTCGTACTAAAGGTTATTTTATTTGTTAAAAAAAGAACAGATTAGGTCATAGGTCAGCTTCTTGGTATAAAGTGATGTTTTATATTGTGTGTACAGATATAGAAGATAGTTGTAAGTAATATTGTTGTTTGTGTATCACACGTTCTAAATTAATGGAGGGTCAGAGGAACAGGTTTTGAATTAGATAGGAACATTTAGTTCGTGAAGCACTTGATTCTTGATAAAAATATTGTTTGTTTGTGATTAAGCAAAAACCTGTAAAACGGGTTATTCGTGTTATGCCCAAATGTGAAGTAATTCAATTATTAGGTATGAAACTCTGATCCTAAAATAAAACCTACAGAGTTGGAGGAGATATTTTACAAAAAATAAAACAAATATTTTATCGTTTATTGTTTTAAAAGTTATTTTGAATGTGATCGAATAATTTATAATAGCCTAGTGTTCGAACATTAATTTGTTGTAAACATACAAAATCTTTTGGTGTTGTTTACCAAAACTGATATTTGAATTTATCATATAGATTAAAGACTGTTTGCTGGTGCTACCATCTATCGACGAATGATGATTTTTGTATGGGCCTTAAATTTGAAATAAAATAAAATATATAATATTTCTTTAATTGTTTTCTTGGTGCTGCTATTTGTGTAGGATTACTAATTTATGTATGTCGTTAAATTTGAAATGAAACAATATTAAATATTTTTTTTAATTTTTTGTAAAGTTACATTTCATTTTGAAGAGTTATGAATAATACGTTATGGAACGTACAACCAATCGTACAACAAGAACGCTTTTTGTTATACAAATGTATATAGTTCTTTATACTAAAAATAATAATTAATTACCTTTGTTTCGAATCGTGTTAGGAACGTTTAACCACTCGTTTATCAGGAAATTTTAAATTTATTTCACTAGAGGGAGTTACGTATATCTGCGGGCCGTCAAACAGATGGAATTTAATTGTGACGACATAATTAAGCTAGCCATACAAATAACAAGGTAGTTACATTTGTTTATGAGAACATAGGTACGTTTGACCAGTCTTAAAACGAAACATTCGAATATTTATGTTAAGTTGCTTCTTTGTGATGACGAAAAACTTAATTGAAGGAAAAATTTGTACTCAAGATGTCTGGAGTGGGTATTAACACTTTCATTAAAATGAAGTAGAAACCAACGTTCTTGGGTCATCTTCAGGTCACTAATGAGAGAATTTTCAACAGTTGCAAAGTTGAAATTTTAATATCCATACCAGCAGCCACGAAAATACATTTTTAACTTGCTACTTGGTGACTTAGCCCTAACTATGAACTTGATGCCAACAGTGGGCAAAGCACAGATATCCGATTTGTAGTTTTCAGTTCGACATTAAACAAATAGATCAATGAAACAGCTTAACGGAAACTGCGTATTAAAATATTCGAATATTGTCGAATATTGCTAGTTAACATAAACAGATGTGTTGTATAATATCGGAAAACTGAGTTGAAAAATGAAAGAAAATCGAAGTTTGCTTTCAGGCGTTTCAACGTATAATTATATCACGATCACACACGCCAAGCGTTATCGGAGTTGTAGTATGCGAAAATATTTTTACTTGTTGTCAAAGAGAAATATAACTACAAGGAAAGGCTGTTAGAATAGTTGTTATTTTTTACATTTTGTGAAGCGTATTTATGATAAAAATAATATTTCTCTTTAATAAGATGTTCTCTTCCAGAGAAGTTTAATTATCATCCAAAAACTCTTTAAAAGTTCTGTTGTATTTTTATGGCAAACTTAAAAAAAAATAATTCCTTTCCAAACTCTTTAATTGATAAATTCATCAAAGTAACGTTTGATATTTTAATAACTTAACTAAAAAACAAGTCTTCGGGACACTTTCATGTCTGTTTAATTAGACTCACGGTTAAAGTTTTTTTTTTAATTTTTGTACATAATTTAGCCGCGCGTCGATAATTCGATATTGCTAAAGCACTTTAAACCGTTAGATGACGCTGCAGTATTGTAGCACTGCTTGCATTTGTTTGTCTGCCAAATTACGAAACAAATTACTTTCAAAACGTATTATTCTAAATAAGATAAAAACCTTTCACTCATTCCCCTAAAAACAATGTTTAATATGCAGTTTGTCTTTAGTAATAGCATATTTCCAGTCCTTCCCAAGACGAGTTTCATTCAAAAACACTTTATACAAATATGTACTCAAAATTTTATCGTTTTTTAAACATCGGGGGCTCGGCATGGCCAAGCGCGTTAAGGCGTGCGATTCGTAATCTGAGGGTCGCGGGATCGCATCCGCGTCGCGCCAAACATGCTCGCCCTCCCAGCTGTGGGGGCGTTATAATGTGACAGTCAATCCCGCTATTTGTTGGTAAAAAAAGTAGCCCAAGGTATGGCGGTGGGTGGTGATGACTAGCTGCCTTTCCTCTAGTTTTACACTGCGAAATTAGGGACGGCTAGCGCTGGTAGCCCTCGTGTAGCTTTGTGCGAAATTAAACAAACAAACTTCCATATCGTTCCCCGAGTAGTATAAATAAGTAAATGTTTCACTTACCGCTCAGTGACTTTACCGCACGTGCAAACCTACAAACTAATATTGTGTATCCATTTGGTTAGAAATATTACTGGAAAATGTTTAATATAAAATGATATGAAACACTTTGTAAGGACTGAAAATTTCTACAGTTTTTGTTTCTTTCGGATATTCGTACAAAGCTACAGCTAAAAACATCGGCCCGGCATGGCCAATTGGATATGACACTCGACTCGTAATCCGAGAGTCGTAGGTTCGAATCCCGTCACACGAAACAGGGTCGCCATATCAGCCGTGGGGGCGTTATAAAATTACGGTCAATCCCACTATTCGTTGGCAAAAGAATAGCCAAAGAGTTGGCGGTGGGTAGTGATGACTACCTGCCTTCCCTCTAGTCTTACACTGCTAAATTAGGGACGGCTAGTACAGATAACCCTCGAGTAGCTTTGTGCAAAATTCCAAAACAAACATAAGGCGTTCAACTCGTAACCCGAGGGTCGTGGGTTCGAATCCCCGTCACACGAAATACGCTCTCAGCCGTAAGAGTGTTATAATGTCTCGATCAATCCCACTATTTGTTGGTAAAATAGTAGTCCAAGAGTTGGCGGTGGGTGGTGATGATTAATTGCCTTCTCTCTAGTTTTACACTGCTGAAGGGACGGCTTGTACAGATAGCCGTAGAAATTCAAACTAAACCTTTAACATGAAACATAAAATTCTATTTCACTTCTATATTTCGGCCTGTATAATAATTGAAAGGTGAAATTTTCTGCTCTACACTATTTCTAGATTCTTTATATTTACCCACCTGCACATATGCATATTAGACTGTTCTAAAAATAATGGCAGATTTTTATACTAAATTTGTAGTTATTTATAGGGATAAGAAACAGTGTAAGACTAGAGGGAAGGTAGCTAGGCATCACCACCCACCGTCAACTCTTGGGCTACTCTTCTACCAACGAATAGTGGGATTGACCATCTTATTATAACCCCCCACGGCTGAAAGGGAACATGTTTGGTGCGACCGGAATTCGAACCTACGACCCTCGGATTACGAGTCGAACGCCTTAACACACTTGGCCATGTCTTGCCCTTAGTTTAAAAAAATGGACAACTTTGGATTTCGTTGGAATGAAAATGTTTAAAAAACTAAACGAGTAACAGTTCCAAAGTTTAACATCGTTTTTACGACTAATAACACACAGACAGCCATACTTCAATCAATAAAGTAATATGAAACATATTAAGCCTAACTGAAAATATCTCCCGAACAGTACTAAAATTGGCCCAAGTTTATATAAAGGTTTTTATACTTCAAACCAGTCCCTTGGGTTTCCCTCACAGGGGAAGATAACTAAAACTTGACGAATTGTTTCCATCCTCTTAACAAAACTGTGGTACACTTTATTGGTTCCATTCTCTTAAGTAAAATGTGAAAAACAGAATACGTTTCGTTGGATTAACAGATCACACGAAAACACCGCTAGTCTATAAATATGTTTAAAACATCTTGTGCACGAACCACGGAAACTTCTAGTAATTAATTTCAATAAAAAACAACAAGTGTTTTATACCAGAGGGCGTTGTAAATGTTTAAAATGAAAGAAAAATCAGGAAATATTTCTCACAAAACCTTTCTCTAATTTTGCTAACGTTGTTCAAAGTTTATTTGAACCAAATTTCTTTCAGAAGGAAAAGGAAATCTCTACAATTTTTAAAATAAACACGGTTTTCAAGAGACGTTTTATTAAATATTCCTGAGCTGATGTAATAAGAAATCGTCTGCATCGTTGTTCTTGTTAGCTGTGGTTTATTTTATCTAATATCGCGTGCTAAACGTTGCAATATACGTTGTAAGCGTCACTTGGTGTTTCTCTTCTATTACATTCCTCCAAGCCACATGAAAAAGAACCTCGTAGGGAGAAAGGTGCACGTGGTTTTATAGGCTAGTTCAGCCGGCAAATATAATTATAATTAATTAATGACTTCATGTGAGTTATATGTAAGTAAATATAGTTAGTTTACCAACTACATAAAGTTCTATTACAACAAATAAACTTTGTTAGGGCGAACGTATTCAGTGTTATAAGTTAGAAACATAATAACTATTAACTATCCTACAGTCATAGTATTTAAACAGTGTTATAAGTGACAACACACAAAAATAGTAAGCATTAACTACCCTAGTCAGAGTATTCAAATTGTGTTATAACTGACAAGACACAAAATTACTAACTATTAAATATCTTAGTATCAGAGTATTTAACCTGTGTTATAAGTAACAACATATAAAACAATTAAGTATTAACTTTCATAGTGTCAGATTATTAAAATTGTGGTATAAGTGACAACAAATAAAGCTACTAACTATTAACTGTCATAATGTCAAAGTATTCAAACTGAGTTATAAGTGACAACACATGAAAATATTAACTAGTATCTATATCAGTTAGTTTGATTATCATATCATCTATTAGTTATATCACAGTATGATCAGTTAGTTTGATTATAATATCATCTATTAGTTATATCACAGTATGATCAGTTAGTTTGATTATAATATCATCTATTAGTTATATCACAGTATGATCAGTTAGTTTGATTATAATATCATCTATTAGTTATATCACAGTATGATCAGTTAGTTTGATTATAATATCATCTGTTAGTTATATCACAGTATGATCAGTTAGTTTGATTATAATATCATCTATTAGTTATATCACAGTATCATCAGTTAGTTTGATTATAATATCATCTGTTAGTTATATCACAGTATGATCAGTTAGTTTGATTATAATATCATCTGTTAGTTATATCACAGTATGATCAGTTAGTTTGATTATAATATCATCTATTAGTTTTATCACAGTATGATCAGTTAGTTTGATTATAATATCATCTGTTAGTTATATCACAGTATGATCAGTTAGTTTGATTATAATATCATCTGTTAGTTATATCACAGTATGATCAGTTAGTTTGATTATAACATATTGAGGCAATATTATAACTTACTTTTCTTAAAATATAATCAGTTAGTTTTTTACAATATCATCAGTTACTTTTATTATAATATCATCAGTTACTTTTATTATAATATAATCAGTTAGTTTTATTACAACATAGAGCTAAGGATGCACACATTATTATTAAGTTTTATTATAATATAATCAGTTAGTTTTATTATTGTATAATAAGTTAGTTTTACTATTATATAATAAGTTAGTTTTGTTATAAGACCATCAATTAGTTTTATTAAATATAATCAGTAAGTTTTTAACAAAATAATCTATTAATTTTACTATTATATAATCAGTTAGTTCTATTGCATATCATGAGATAGTTTTATAATATTATCAGTTAGTTTTATTATAATATCATCATGTAGTTTTATTATAATATAATCAATTAGATTTATTATAATTTTGAGATAATGAGGTACATACTACTAGTTAGTTTTATCATAAAATTAACAGTTTGTTTTATTCTAATAAACAAAGTTAGTTTTATTATAATGTCTTCGGTCAATTTTATCATAATACAATCAATGAATTTTATGATAAGATCCTCAGTTAGTTTTATTATAATATAGAGTTCGTTTTACATACATATCATCAGTTATTTTTACTGTAATATTATCAGTTAGTTTTATCATAATATTGTCAATTAGTTTTCCAATTTGCACTTGTCAGATTTGTCGTTTTCACTTAAATTTGTAATTACATTTACGACGTATGTGGTGATTATGCTCAAAGTTTCGCGTCCAGGTATTATTGTGATAATATCCATTTAGTTTTGTTCCTCGCTTGTACGAGGGTAAGTCTACAAATTTACAACGATAAAATCGGGGGAGCGATTCCTCTCAGTGGACTCGGCATGTGGCTATGCTGTGACAAATCACACGAACACCCTTTTGTTTCCATTAAAACGTATGATTACAACGAAGCACACCAACAGATAAATTCCACTGTTCTGTCACATAGTAAACCAGTTTGCAGTGTGCGCTGTTAGCCAGCCCTTGAGTGGCTTTGTATTGGGAAACAAAATTTTAACCCGTGAAAGACGCGCTCGATTATACATCAAGTTTCGAATTAATTTCGTACAACCATCTTGGAACAGATGAGTTCCAGTCCCTCTTATCAGGTCATAAGGCTATATACGGTCGAATAATTTTACGTATAATTTAGTTTTTATTGAGTACTAATTTAATTCAGTGTCTTCGTATCTGAAGTGAGTGACACACATGTCTTATTTAGAATCACTGTTCATATAGTACTGTTGTTATTGAGTTAACACTTATAATCAGATAAAAGTTGTTTTCTGTGTGTTTACAGATAATTAATGGCATGATAAAGACTGGACTTTAACTATATCTCGTTAGGACGGATTTAGCGTGTATGTTAATATCAATGTATGGAATCAAAATTTGTTCAACATTTATTGAAATGGACAAAAAAATCACAATTGGCTATTCAAGATTCTAGCAATAAGAAAACTAATTGTGGTATGTATAACAACCATTTCTTTATAACATAACATGAAATGAAAATTCTATCCTCACAGCAGTAACACAACTTCCACTAGAACTGTATGTAAAATTTTATCCTCACAGCAGTAACACAACTTCCACTAGAACTGTATGTAAAGTTTTATCCTCACAGCAGTAACACGACTTCCACTAGAACTGTATGTAAGGTTTTATCCTCACAGCGGTAACACAACTTCCACTAGAACTGTATGTAAGGTTTTATCCTCACAGCAGTAGCACGACTTCCACTAGAACTGTATGTAAGGTTTTATCCTCACAGCGGTAACACAACTTCCACTAGAACTGTATGTAAGGTTTTATCCTCACAGCAGTATCACGACTTCCACTAGAACTGTATGTAAGGTTTTATCCTCACAGCAGTATCACGACTTCCACTAGAACTGTATGTAAGGTTTTATCCTCACAGCAGTAACACGACTTCCACTAGAACTGTATGTAAGGTTTTATCCTCACAGCAGTAACACGACGTCCACTAAAACTGTATGTAAGGTTTTATCCTCACAGCAGTAACACGACTTCCACTAGAACTGTATGTAAGGTTTTATCCTCACAGCGGTAACACAACTTCCACTAGGACTGTATGTAAGGTTTTATCCTCACAGCAGTAACACAACTTCCACTAGGACTGTATGTAAGGTTTTGATTGTATCTTTATTGGTGTAATTTATGTACCACTGGAAAACTGGAGTTCTTAAAAAGACTGTTATTTTTTTAAATAAACACTTTTAGTGTACAAAAACATAAACAATTGTTTGCATGCATATATAAACATCTAATAACCAAACAATTATCTTGTTATACATCAATAAAACACATCAGCTGACTTTCCACTGTACCTTTGAAGACAAATAATTATACTGTCACTTTCTCTTATGTAAGAGTGATGTTACCGTAGCATCGTATAAACTGAATTAATATACATGACATTTAGGTAACACCAGTACCAATGTTTCTTGAGACATCATGTGAGCAGTCTAGTGGATGTTGAAATGCTTCATGTCTCTTGAAGAAAAAAACTTTATATTTATTTAGTCAAATTAGAAACATTTCAAGATACAATTTAATATTTCAGTTCACACCAGAGATTCTACTGCAATTTCAAAATTCTGTGCAATAACCTAACAGTGCAGCCTGGAAAACCAGAGGGTACATGTCACTCGTAACAATAACCTAACAGTTCAGCCTGGAAAACCAAAGGGTACATGTCACTCGTAACAATAACCTAACAGTTCAGCCTGGAAAACCAGAGGGTACATGTCACTCGTAACAATAACCTAACAGTTCAGCCTGGAAAACCAGAGGGTACATGTCACTCGTAACAATAACCTAACAGTGCAGCCTGGAAAACCAGAGAGTACATGTCACTCGTAACAATAACCTAACAATGCAGCCTTGAAAACCAGAGGGTACATGCCAGTGGTACTATTTTTCAATTATTTTTATTCATTGTTTTGACTCTCTTATTGTTCAATAAGTATCACTCTAGTTATTGTCACTATCGATCTGTTATTGTCACTATTGATCTGTCAAGATAACGATCTGTTATTGTCACTATTGATTTATCTATATATTGAACATTAAGTGTCACTCACGATCCGTATCCAAAAGACAGATCAAAGTTCCAAAGAACTTTTCACTCCAACTGAACAAATACAATCTGTTTTTCCTGACGGATGCTTTACTCGGCTGTAATAGAAAGCTCCGTTTCCACGTCATCAATTTCATAACAGACGTTCCCTTCTATCTTTCTGTCTTCTACACAGGCGGTGTGTTGTTGAAATTCAAACCTAGTTTTACGTTTCTTTGATCTAGTTTTATTTAGATCGATTGCTGTCGATATTGCTATCCAACCAGTTTTGGAGATGTTATCCTTGACTGTTTATTGAACATTCGAGAAGTAAAACCGAAAACGTAGAGAACGATCTCACTTTCTGATTATAGCAAATGTAGTGGTTAAAAGTTAAGCCAGTAGTTTTGAAACTTTCTCAGATAGACATGTTTTCAATAAATATATGAAAGTTATATATAATAAACTGAAAACTGAAATTAGAGAATATTATACATGGAGTACATGTTATTAAGTTCAAATCAAATCGATATTTCTTGTTATTAAGTACAAATCAAAATCGATATTTCTTGTTATTAAGTACAAATCAAAATCGATATTTCTTGTTATTAAGTCCAAATCAAAATCGATATTTCTTGTTATTAAGTCCAAATCAAAATCGATATTTCTTGTTATTAAGTCCAAATCAAAATCGATATTCTTGTTATTAAGTCCAAATCAAAATCGATATTTCTTGTTATTAAGTCCAAATCAAAATCGATATTTCTTGTTATTAAGTCCAAATCAAAATCGATATTTCTTGTTATTAAGTCCAAATCAAAATCGATATTTCTTGTTATTAAGTCTAAATCAAAATCGATATTTCTTGTTATTAAGTCCAAATCAAAATCGATATTTCTTGTTATTAAGTCCAAATCAAAATCGATATTCTTGTTATTAAGTCCAAATCAAAATCGATATTTCTTGTTATTAAGTCCAAATCAAAATCGATATTTCTTGTTATTAAGTCCAAATCAAAATCGATATTTCTTGTTATTAAGTCCAAATCAAAATCGATATTTCTTGTTATTAAGTCCAAATCAAAATCGATATTTCTTGTTATTAAGTACAAATCAAAATCGATATTTCTTGTTATTAAGTCCAAATCAAAATCGATATTTCTTGTTATTAAGTCCAAATCAAAATCGATATTTCTTGTTATTAAGTCCAAATCAAAATCGATATTTCTTGTTATTAAGTCCAAATCAAAATCGATATTTCTTGTTATTAAGTCCAAATCAAAATCGATATTTCTTGCTTTTGTTACACAAAACAATAATTAACAAATGCTATTTGATCTACAAATTTTTGCCTAAAGTTACAACTACTAAAAACTACCGACTTAAGCAACTCAAATTTATGACTAAAACCAAACTGAAGTTTCTGATTATATAATTACAACAAATTATTCATAACGTTCTACGAAAGTTGAGTCTCTTAGCAAACAGTAAAATATAACAAAACTTTTCTTCTTTTTATTCCGGATACTAATGACTTGTAAAAGAGTTGAGATATGAAAAACATGTTCCTTAATAAGCTAGATGGTTCTGATACGACCGTAATCAGATAATAAAAATATTTGTTCTTTTTTCTGGCTTCTATCACTATGTAATATGAGTTTGAAAGACGTCTTGTTTTTTCTGCGAAAGGATACTGCAATTTTTCGATTATTTTTTCACACTTCCAATAACAAACAGTCAGACCAGTATAACAACCAAAGTAAAACTTACCACGTCGCTGTTTAAATTACCCTATTGATCGTTTCGTAGTCAAACACTCCAGTTTCTGTTCACGAAACGTCTAAAACTCACTTCACTTTGTTCCTAATGTGTCGGGTTTGGATTTCCAAAGCTGTTTCCTTTCTCGCAAAGTAAATGTTGTAACTAAAAAACAACAAAAAAAAATTCTTGCTTACTCTAGAGGGAGAGATTTGAAACAAGACAATTTTTTTATGTTTCCTGAAGCTAATACATGTAGTTTCAGGTTCAACATAAAAATGTTATATTAATGCTAAAGATTTCATTTATTTGTATTTCTTAAATCGTAACATCCAAAAAGGCATGATTGGAAATGTTTACCAGAAACATAAAACACTTTACACACCCCTTCATAATCTTTACACACCTCTCTCTTCTCCTTACACACCACACTCTTCTCCTTACACATCACTTTTTACTTTTCACACACAGGCCTCTTATTTTTAAACTCTACTCTCCACATTCCTTTCTTCTCAATCTGTGTAATTTCTTCAAGCTACCAATTGTGATTTTTTGTGGAATTGTAAACATTCGAAAAGACAGACGATTTCTTTTTTATAATAATTAAGACGAAATAAATAATTTTTGTTTGTTTGTTTGTTTAGAATTAAGCACAAAGCTACTCAATGGGCTATCTGTGCTCTGACAACCACAGGTATCGAAACCCGGTTTATAGTGTGCAAGTCCGCAGACATACCACTATGCCACTAGGGGGCCGAAATAAATAACTTAAACAAACTATACCAAACGTGTTAGTTTCATACTACAATCCATTATTAACAATACAAAAAGTGATAGGTTGATGCTACAAACATTCCATTATTAACAATATAACAAGCGGTAGATTGATACTACAAACATTCCATTATTAACAATATAAAAAGTAGTAGGGTCGTACTACAAACATTCTATTACTAACAATATAAAAAGTGGTAGGTTGATACTACAAAAATTTCATTATTAACACTACAAAAAGTTGTAGATTGATACCACAAACATTCCATTATTAACAATATAAAAAATAGTACGTTGATACTACAAACATTCCATTATTAACAATATAAAAAGTGATAGGTTGATACCACAAACATTCCATTATTAACAATATAAAAAATAGTACGTTGATACTACAAACATTCCATTATTAACACTACAAAAAGTGGTAGGTTGATACTACAAACATTTCATTATTAACAATATAAAAAGTGATAGGTTGATACCACAAACATTCCATTATTAACAATATAAAAAATAGTACGTTGATACTACAAACATTCCATTATTAACACTACAAAAAGTGGTAGTTTGATACTACAAACATTTCATTATTAACAATATAAAAAGTGGTAGGTCGATACTACAAACATTATATTATTAACAATATAAAAAGTGGTAGGTTGATACTACAAACATTTCATTATTAACAATATAACAAGCGGTAGGTCGAAACTACAAACATTCCATTATTAACAATATGAAAAGAGGTAGGTTGATACTACAAACATTCTATTATTAACAATATAAAAAGCAAAATGTTGATACTACAAACATTCCATTATTAACAATATAACCAGCGGTAGGTTGAAACTACAAACATTCCATTATTAACAATATGAAAAGCGGTAGGTTGAAAGTACAAACATTCCATTATTAACAATATAAAAAGTAGTAGGTTGATAGTACAAACATTCCATCATTAACACTACAAAAAGTGGTAGGTTGATACTACAAACATTCCATTATTAACACTACAAAAAGTGGTAAATTGATACTACAAACATTCCATTATTAACAATATAAAAAGTGGTAGGTTGATACTACAAACATTTCATTATTAACAATATAAAAAGTGGTAGGTTGATACTACAAACATTCTATTATTAACAATATAACAAGCGGAAAGTTGATACTACAAACATTTCATTATTAACAATATAAAAAGTGATAGGTTGATACCACAAACATTCCATTATTAACAATATAAAAAATAGTACGTTGATACTACAAACATTCCATTATTAACACTACAAAAAGTGGTAGGTTGATACTACAAACATTTCATTATTAACAATATAAAAAGTGGTAGGTCGATACTACAAACATTATATTATTAACAATATAAAAAGTGGTAGATTGATACTACAAACATTTCATTATTAACAATATAACAAGCGGTAGGTTGAAACTACAAACATTCCATTATTAACAATATGAAAAGAGGTAGGTTGATACCACAAACATTCTATTATTAACAATATAAAAAGCAAAATGTTGATACTACAAAAATTCCATTATTAACAATATAACCAGCGGTAGGTTGAAACTACAAACATTCCATTATTAACAATATAAAAAGTAGTAGGTTGATAGTACAAACATTCCATCATTAACACTACAAAAAGTGGTAGGTTGATACTACAAACATTCCATTATTAACACTACAAAAAGTGGTAGATTGATACTACAAACATTCCATTATTAACAATATAAAAAATAGTACGTTGATACTACAAACATTCCATTATTAACAATATCAAAAATGGTAGGTTGATATTACAAACATTCCATTATTAACAATATAAAAAGTAGTAGGTTGATACTACAAACATTCCATTACTAACACTACAAAAAGCGGTAGGTTGATGCTACAAAGATTCTATTATTAACAATATAAAAAGTGGTAGATTGACACTACAAACATTCCATTATTAACAATATAAAAAGTGGTAGGTTGATACTATAAACATTCCATTATTAACAATATAACAAGCGGAAAGTTGATACTACAAACATTTCATTATTTACAATATAAAAAGTGATAGGTTGATACTACAAACATTCCATTATTAACAATATAACCAGCGGTAGGTTGAAACTACAAAGATTCCATTAATAACACTACAAAAAGTGGTAGGTTGATACTACACACATTCCATTATTAACAATATAACAAGCGGTAGGTTGAAACTACAAACATTCCATTATTAACAATATAAAAAAGTAGTAGGTTCGTACTACAAACATTCCATTATTAACAATATAAAAAGTAGTAGGTTTGTACTACAAACACTCCATTACTAACAATATAAAAAGCGGAAGGTTGATACTACAAACATCACATTTTTAACAATATAAAAAGTAGTAGGTTTGTACTACAAACTTTCCATTATTAACAATATAAAAAGCGGAAGGTTGATACTACAAACATTCCATTATTAACAATATAAAAAGTATTAGGTTCGTACTACAAACATTCAATTATTAACAATATAAAAAGTGGTAGTTTGATGCTACAAACATTTCATTATTAACAATATAAAAAGTGGTAGGTTGATATTACAAACATTCCATTATTAACAATATAAAAAGTGTTAGGTTGATACTACAAACATTCCATTATTAACAATATAAAAAGTAGTAGGTTCGTACTACAAACATTCGATTATTAATAACATAAAAAGTGGTAGGTTGAAAGTACAAACATTCCATTATTAATAATTTAAAAAGTGGTAGTTTGATATTACAAACATTCCATTATTAACAATATAAAAAGCGGAAGGTTGATACTACAAACATTCCATTATTAACAATATAACCAGCGGTAGGTTGAAACTACAAACATTCCATTAATAACACTACAAAAAGTGATAGGTTGATACTACAAACATTCCATTATTAACAATATAACAAGCGGTAGGTTGAAACTACAAACATTCCATTATTAACAATATAAAAAAGTAGTAGGTTCGTACTACAAACATTCCATTATTAACAATATAAAAAGTAGTAGGTTTGTACTACAAACTTTCCATTATTAACAATATAAAAAGCGGAAGGTTGATACTACAAACATTCCATTATTAACAATATAAAAAGTATTAGGTTCGTACTACAAACATTCAATTATTAACAATATAAAAAGTGGTAGTTTGATACTACAAACATTTCATTATTAACAACATAAAAAAGTGGTAGGTTGATATTACAAACATTCCATTATTAACAATATAAAAAGTGTTAGGTTGATACTATAAACATTCCATTATTAACAATATAAAAAGTGGTAGATTGATACTACAAACATTCCATTATTAACAATATAAAAAGTAGTAGGTTCGTACTACAAACATTCCATTATTAATAAAATAAAAAGTAGTACGTTGATACTACAAACATTCCATTATTAACAAAATAAAAAGTAGTAGGTTGATACTACAAACATTCCATTATTAACAATATAAAAAGTAGTAGTTTGATATTAGAAACATTCCATTGTTAACAGTATAAAAAGCGGTAGGTTGATACTACAAACATCACATTCTTAACAATATACTGAGTGATAGTCAATAATAATCATCAGTGATAGTCAGTAATAATTATCAGTGATACTCAGTAATAATCATCAGTGACAGTCAGTAATAATCATCAGTGATACTCAGTAATAATCATCAGTGATACTCAGTAATAATCATCAGTGACAGTCAGTAATAATCATCAGTGATACTCAGTAATAATCATCAGTGACAGTCAGTAATAATCATCAGTGACAGTCAGTAATAATCATCAGTGATACTCAGTAATAATCATTCGTCATAGTCAGTAATACTCTTCAGTGATAGGTTATTTACAAAAACTATACTAACTATGAAGTTACACTTAACCCTAGCTTCTACACACCTTATATATAGGCACAAACACAACATATGAAGAAAAAAATATGTTTTAACTAACTACACTGTTATAACAATACTACACTCTCATAACAATACTACACTGTTATAACATCACTACACTGTCATAACAACTTTACCCGTTATAACAATACTACACTGTTGACACAATACTAACTTGTTAGAACAATACTACAATGTTATAACAATGTGACGTTTTATGACAATGCTCACCTATTATAACAATATTAACCAGTCACAACAACATTATCTTGTTATAACAATTATTTCCGGTCAAATCAAAATTCTACTGTTAGAACAATCCTAAACTGCCATGACAATATTAATCTGTCAGAAAAATAGTGCTCTGTTATAACATTATTAGCCTGTTACCACAACACTACGTTTCAATAATACTCATCTGTTATAACAACAGTACATCGTTATAACAGTACTAACTTGTTAGAACAACACTACACTGTTATAACAAAACTAACCTTTCAGAAGAATACTACACGGTTATAACAATACTACACGGTTACAACAACACTACACTGTTATAACAATACTACACGGTTATAACAACACTACACTGTTATAACAATACTACACGGTTATAACAACACTACGCTGTTATAACAATACTACACTGTTATAACAATACTACACGCTTATAACAATACTACACGGTTATAACAACACTACACTGTTATAACAATATTAACCTGTTATAACAACACTACACTGTTATAACAATACTTCACCGTTATAACAATACTAACCTTTCAGAACAATACTACACTGTTATCACAATACGAACCTTTCAAAACACTACTGCACTGTTATCACAATACGAACCTTTTAGAGCTATACTACACTGATATCACAAACACTATACGGTTCTCCGTCTTTGAATGACACTAAAGTCAGTTTATAATAACTTTTCGGACGATAGTTTTCTTATTGCTTTCCGGATGAGCTCCGTGTTTTAACGAAAGGCCTCGTCGGCAGCAACGTGCAGTTAAACAGATGTGCATCAGTATAAGTTTGTTTGTTTGTTCTTTGAATTTCGCACGAAGCTACACGAGGACTATCTGCGCTAGCCGTCCCTAATTTAGAAGTGTAAGACTAGACGGAAGGCAGCTAGTCATCACCACCCACCGTCAACTCTTGGGCTACTCTTTTATTAACGAATAGTGGGACTGAACGTCACATTATTACGCCCCCACGGCTGAAAGGATGAGCATATTTTGCGCGACGGGGATGCGAACCCGAGACCCTCAGATTACCAGTCACATGCCTTAACACGCTTGGCCAGGATGGGCCACGTGAAGATAATATTACGATATTCTTATATGGTAAATGTAGTGTAGAACCAGAGAAATGAATATATGTAGGATATTTTATCGTTTTAATTCGGACATAGTATTATATAAACTTCTGAATGATATGTGAAGGGACTGATAATGAAGGCGCTATACTCGTAATTTGAGGATCTTGGATTCGTATCTCCGACATATCAAACATGCTCGCCCTTTAAGACATGGAAGCGTTATAATGTGACGGTCAATGACACTATACATTGGTAAGAGTTGTTGTTGTTTTGAATTAAGCACAAAGCTACAGAATGGGCTATCTGTGCTCTGCCCACCACGGGTATCGAAACCCGGATTTTAGCGTGTAAGTCCGCAGACATACCGCTGAGCCACTGGGGGGCCATTGGTAAGAGAGTAGCCCAGATGTTGGTGGTGACTGGTGATAACTAGCTTCCTTTCCTCTAGTCTTACACCGCTAAACAAGGGACAGCTAGCGCAGATATGTCTCGTGTAGCTTTGCGCGAAATTTAAAAACTAAAAGACACGTGAGTGTAGTAATGAAGTCTTTAAATTGTTGTTTACGTCACTGTCATAATAAACAATTTTTAAAACAATAAATAAAAGAAACTGTTGAACAAACTCATATTATGAGAAAATGTCTTTTTATAGCTCTCCAAGTAATTTAACTATTTATTTACTATTTGTAAACGTTGAAAGGTATCGAATACCATGATGTTTTAATTTAAATTTTACACTGAACTGAAAGTTTCCATCAAGTATATTTGTATACATGGACTTGTAATTTGTAAATACTACAAATAAGTAGTCCTGGTTCATTAGCGTTAGAACAGTCAATAAGCGGAAACAGCTGTTAGATGGCTGACTAACAAAAGTTTTGACAAAACTGAAACTGTAGGGGTCGCTCTTGTCGCTGACTAAACTTTCCTGAAACTCGTGTGTAATTACTATTTACTATTTACAGTTTCAGTCTTTAACATTTAAATTTTCTTAGAATTTCTCTACCTTTGGTTTGTTATCATGTCGTTTTTTAAAAGGTTAATGAGATGCTGTATAGAAAATACAAAGCTATACAATAGACTATATTCAAAACCAGAATTTCAGCTTTGCCAGCTTACAAACTTCATGACACATTTTGCTTATTCATTAGATTTGATTAATCGAATATTTAGGCTGCAAGAGATACTCTGAAAGCTATTTTGAGTATTTCTAAAGCAACTGTTTTCATATGATTTATATTTTATCATATTTATATCAAACGCTTTGTTCTTTGGTTTTGGTTTTCAAAGATGAGATATTACATCCAAACGTCGTGGAAACGACTGTTATTCTGTATATTAACAGAGAGTTAATATCTTTCTGGCATTTTTAGCACATATCACTCGAACAACCAGTGACCCCTATTGAAAGGAAACAGCCGAGTAATACTGTCATTAAAGGTTTATTTCGGAAGGCCCGATATCGCCCAAGAATCTCCTGAAATTGAACAAAGTTACGTAATGGACCCCCAGTTAACACTTACTGCCGGGGGATACGTAGTCGCTCATCAGGGTAAAGCTATTGTGGAAGGTTGATAGACTGGGTGTAGTTTCAGCCTTTAAACGAAAGGTGGCTGATTCAGTGAGATAGAAGTACGGCTGGTGTCGAAGCGATAAAGTAATTTTTATCTGAGTCGAAGTAATACGGTAGTACGGTGGTCTTTATGTTCTGAGCTTTCTTTACTCCCATCAACTCTCCACCTAATCACGCGCCAACAGTAATATTAGACGTATAAAAACAATCAAAGATACTGTTATGATAAAGAGAACACCAGCTATTTCAGGAAGGTTCTAATGACAAAGAGGGTTAGTTTTTTTCCGGAATATTTCTATATTTTCCAGAGAGAGATTAATTCACTTGACTTTTCGGGAAACAAAAAATCTGGTTTCCGTTTATCTTCACTCCCTTCCTTACCACAGAACATTAACTAGTGTCCGATCAATTACCCGGATGTGATAACAACGTGTTTTAACGTCGTGACTACTAAGCACAGAGTCGATTAGAAATAATTATACCTAGATTTCATGTAAACAGTGACATGGCCTAACCTGATAATATTTGAAGGCTTTAGAACTGTAGGATTCTGGGCTAGATTCTGGGTTTTTAGTATCCGAAATACATTATTGCTTTTAAACAATATAAATTGTTACAACTGTAAAACACTGAATAGCAATGTGCAATAATCCATTCCTACTGAACAGATGTTTCACAATATACAATAATCCATTCCTACTGAACAGATGTTTCACAATATACAATAATCCATTCCTACTGAACAGATGTTTCACAATATACAATAATCCATTCCTACTGAACAGATGTTTCACAATATACAATAATCCATTCTTACTGAACAGATGTTTCACAATATACAATAATCCATTCCTACTGAACAGATGTTTCACAATATACAATAATCCATTCCTACAGAACAAATCTTTCACAATATACAATAATCCATTCTTACTGAACAGATGTTTCACCATTTACAATAATCCATTCCTACTGAACAGATGTTTCACAATATACAGTGATCCATTCTTACTGAACAAATGTTTCACAATATACAATAATCCATTCCTACTGAACAGATGTTTCACAATATACAATAATCCATTCCTACAGAACAAATGTTTCACAATATACAATAATCCATTCTTACTGAACAGATGTTTCACAATATAGAATAATCCATTCCTACTGAACAAATGTTTCACAATATACAATGATTCGTTCTTACTGAACAAATGTTTCACAATATACAATGATCCATTCCTACTGAACAAATGTTTCACAATATACAATAATCCATTCTTACTGAACAGATGTTTCACAATATACAAGAATCCATTCTTACTGAACAGATGTTTCACAATATACAATAATCCATTCCTACAGAACAAATGTTTCACAATATACAATGATTCATTAACCGATATTTTTAAATAAATATTTTATCTTTATATCTTATATTTACACATATGGCTTTTTATTGATACTTGTGTTACAAACCTTGTACCTACGTAACTATCCATTTCTTTGAATGTATATATAAATTACTGAAAGAATAATTGAAATGTTAAAAAATTATACACACACACCTAGACCAACACTACAATCAACAACAATAAATCCCACTGCTGGGAAAAAAACCAGCATTTTGAAAAAAAACTTATAGCAAAACACAACATTTCAGAAAACACCAAATTTAATCAAAAACCAGGTACAAAACTGAAGTCTATAATATGTAAAAACTACACTGACAAACACAACACCCATATAAATCATAACATATAATGCAAAAACTGCCACGAATTCTAGGTTGGATAAACAAGCAGAAAAATAGAAACCAGATTCAATGAACAGAAAAAAAACAACACCTTCACACGTTTTCGAACACTGCAAATCATATAAACACAAAATCAAAGAAGCCCTACTTATATAGCAACTAAAATCAAAATTAAACCAATATAATGGAACTCATTTGTACCAATACTAATTAATGACCTGACCTATAACTGCTACAGCCCCTACAATCGCGTACCCGTTTACACTTTCGTCTCTAGGGCATGTGTCGGGTAATGGTCAGTTGAAAACTCTCTCTCTTTGTTAAATTGAAGATGACCTTAGAACGTCCAAACGTTTTTTCTTTATTATTAAAAGTGTTAATACCCGTACCAGCTGTGTGAGATATATATCGAAGTCATTTTAAAACAATGCCTTTTGTGATGGAGTTTGTGCTGTATGGCCATTGTTAGTATGTATGGTCATCAGGTAGCTTCCACCATGTTCTAAACCTGTCATGTTCTAAGCATACCCCTTCTTTCCTGTGACTTTCCGTAATCCAGCTAATATAAGAGAAAGAAAGACTTCGATCGCCCATTTCGACAGCTTAACATCACACAACGTCCTGGTCTACACGTTCGGCGGTTTGATTACTATGTCTCATTAAAGAAGTCGCAAATACTCGTTTTATTTCCTGGCTGCTTGGGGCATTCAACGGTTGAATTAATGTGTTCTAAAAACAGGTTGTATCACTTTTAAGGATTAATATCTTTATTGACTGTGTTCAGGGGAGTAGATTTTTTACACCCGATGAGGAAGATGATTTTTATAACCACTGTGGACTGTCCAATTTGCAAATTGGTAATCTCTGATTACGTGAACCTGAAAGCTGTAAACATGCAGTCACAGAGTAATCTTGTTGCCACGATACTTCAAGGTTTCCATGTAGGTTTGTATAAGTGAGGTGTTGTGAACAGTTTTCAAAATGTTAATAGAATAAAGACAAATGTGTCACAAATTAACTGCCACATGAATTTATTCCCGCACACTGCACAGTATAAAAGATGGCCATTATACTTGACAAGGTTACTAATAGCTTTCATTGTATGAATTACGTTTTCAAATATTAATAAAATTAGTAATTACCCTTGATAAGTTTATATCTACTGAAATACTGTTCATGTTGTTTGATAAAAATAATTAAAATGTCTTTGTGAACTCTTGAAAATTCAATACAATATAGCACATAATTATTCATACTTTTAATTAAAGTAAGATTCATTTAGTCCTCTAGTCTACATGTTCCCAAACGTAGACCTCCTTGTGATGATCTGTTTATGAATTCTTTCATAAGCTCTTCTATATTTATCTTGTCGACCACATCTTTGTGAGTGTGACAAACTGCCACATGGTTGAGGCGGCATTGAGACATAGTTGACCATAACCACTTATTCAACCGTCCTAATGCAGAAAAGCTGCGTTCACATTCGCAGCTGGATACTGGACATACAAGCAAAATTTTCATGATAAGAAACACTTCACTAAACATCTGCTGGCTTGTTTCATGCATTTTACAGTAAGCAACCTTCACACCTTTCAGAGATACTGCTTTTGTTGTTCCTTTGAACATGGACAACTGAAACTCGAGTCGTTGTGCAGAGATTTATGGATACAAGTTTATAACCGAGTTGTCAATCTTGCCAGATGTGATCATGTTCTCAAGTGCCAGATATCGCCTCAAGTTATTGTTGTCTGCATTGAATCTAGTGGAGAGATGTTCTATGACTGTGTCCACAAATTCAAAATACTGGTTTCTGAAGTGATCTCTAGCTGTTGCAGAATGGTGTGCTGAGCATCACCTGTGATCCTTCTGGTCTGTGAATGTGTGGTAGTTCAATAGGCACCAGATCTTGGGAAGTTACCTTTTTCTCAGCTTCATCTTGTTGTAATTTTCCTCTGTTTGCAACACCCACAGTTGCTCAACTTTCCTTGCAGATGTTTCAATCATGACAGATACTGTCACTGAGTTTGCTTGGAGTGCACGGTTTAGTTCCTCTCATGCAGCTAATGGATGCTGAACCATCAACAATCCTAAAACTGCCTTTCCTTTGTCAAATCTGTCCAGCAGACCTCGTGCTTTCACTGCTACATGTGATTTTTTTATTTGCTAATTCACACAAAGAATCAACAATGTCACTGTAGTGGTCATTAGCACATGTAATTGCAGATAGGCGGCACAACCAGCGTGTTGGACACAGTGGGCGGATATATTTAACTGGACCATTGTGGCTGTCTGACGATACAATATTTTCAAAGATTGTCTTGTATTTGCCTGACCTCTGAGGCAAGACACCAAGTTCATGTACCCACTGGATAGAATCTCGAACACATTCACAAGCTTCAACTGCATGTTGCATTATTAAATTAGCCTTGTGTGCTCCGCAGTGTAAAAACAAAGCTGACGGTTGCTTCTCTTTTATTTTTGTCTGACATCCACTGTACGCACCACTCATGTTAGCGGCTCCATCATAAGTTTGTGTTCTTAATCCTGACAGTGGTAAAGTGAGTCTAGTCTGTACATCAAGTATGATCAAGAATATTGTTTTACCAGTTGTATTGGAAACACTGTAAAAACCAAGAAATGTCTCATAGATGTCAGGTTCTCATCTACAGTTTCGTACACATATTGCTTCCTGTTCGGCACCTGTAACATCTTGAGTGCCATCAACCATTACTGCAAACATTTTACTTTGCTGTACTTTGTGTGTTTTGTTCCTCAATATTTGATGGCTAAACATCTCCATTATTTCATTCTGAGTCTGGGGTGATGTGAATGTGGTTTTCTTTGATAAGTAGGCCGTCAACTCCGGAACTTCATTGACTGCAGGAAGTTCCCCTCCGTATCAGTATGTCCACGTAATGCTAAACCTTGACGTAAGAAACGTAAACTTCTGAATATTTAGGCTAGACTTCTTTTGCATTCTTCCTGCTGCTTCTTTTACCTATCATGTAGCTGGACAGTCACTGGAGTTACATCAAGTGAAGCTTTTGGAGATATAGCAAATCTGTGCTGTGAGGAGGATTGGTGTTCGTTGAATCTCTGTTTTGCCTTTTTCTAGTTGCAAAAACCGGTGGATATGAAGATATACTCCACTGGCCTCTCCAATTTCTCTGTAAAAGGGCCTCTTTTTTCCAACTCGGCACAATGAAAGCATATGAATTTTTAAGTCTGATTGTCGAAGTGCAGCCATGGGAACTCATCAAACCACTTGCCCTGGAAGTTGATATTTTGCTTTCTGTCGTGGTATTAGTTGTGCATCTGGATGATATGGCTTTCCACACTGTATCTGTGGAGTGTCAGATTTTTCATTACTGCACAAACTTGTTTCACAATTATCTGTTAGTTCATGATGTGCAATAGTTCTACAAACATTGTCAGACTCGTCTTCTGATGAACATGATATTTCCTCTGCACAACAAGTTTCTATTCCTTTCCTTGAGGTCGTTAGATTATCCACATCTACATTGTCACTTGTAGTACCAGTAACTGGCTTGTAGAACTGTCTGATATTGGAAAGTTTCAGAGGCTTGTTTGTCATAATTGGAATTTGTTTCCCATATGGCTGAACAGGCTAAAACACAGTCTTCATTGAAAACTCTAACATACAAAGAACGAAGATAGAACAGAATGGAAGTAGGAAGAAGGAGTACTTAGTAGGTGTTTAGAACAGAATGGAAGCAGGAATAAGAAGTACTTGGTAGATGTTTAGAACAGAATGGAAGTAGGAAGAAGGAGTACTTGGTAGGTGTTTAGAACAGAATGGAAGTAGGAAGAACGAATACTTGGTAGGTGTTTAGAACAGAATGGAAGTAGGAAGAAGAAGTACTTGATAGGTGTTTATAACAGAAGGGAAGTAGGAAGAAGAAGTACTTGGTAGGTGTTTAGAACAGAATGGAAGTAGGAAGAAGTACTTGGTAGGTGTTTAAAACAGAATGGAAGTAGGAAGAAGGAATACTTAGTAGGTATTTATAACAGAATGGAAGTAGGAAGAAGAAGTACTTGGTAGGTGTTTAGAACAGAATGGAAGTAGGAAGAAGAAGTACTTGATAGGTGTTTAGAATAGAAGGGAAGTAGGAAGAAGTACTTGGTAGGTGTTTAGAACAGAATGGAAGTAGGAAGAACGAATACTTGGTAGGTGTTTAGAACAGAATGGAAGTAGGAATAAGAAGTTACTTGATAGGTGTTTAGAACAGAATGGAAGTAAGAAGAAGGAGTACTTTGTAAGTGTTTAGAACAGAATGGAAGTAGGAAGAAGGAGTACTTGGTAGGTGTTTAGAACAGAATGGAAGTAGGAAGAAGAAGTACTTGGTAGGTGTTTAGAACAGAATGGAAGTAGAAAGAAGAAGTACTTGGTAGGTGTTTAGGTTAAATCATAATTTCGTTCTCCAAAGGTGAACTAATAGTAACCAGAAGCGGTCAGTTTCTCTTCACCCCGCACGAGGCAAGAATAAATTATTCAAGTGATCACGATGATAATTAAGTGAATTGGAGTGGCTAGTTGGTTGTAAATCAAGAGCAATGGTCACTAATGACCTTCAAGTTGACTGATTTGTGTATCTGAGTGACGAGCGTCAGGAAACAGCTGAGAAGTGGGCCGGAGAAAAAACGAAAAACCAAGGGGAAAGGTTTATCACAACATTCAGAAGTGTCCGAAATACATGGTGTGATTTCAAAGTGAAGGGAGCAGAGAGATGCAAACACAGTACGCCGACATGGTTAAGACTCATGACTTGGATTAACTGGACTTTAAACACATACAATTTAGGAACTAATGTGATGGACCTCTTTTCAGGGCTGGGATCCTATGAAACGGAAATTTAGCTGTGGGGGAAATGGGTGTACCTCGTGATTACCGAACCGACTGACCCTCTGGACATCGCTGTGACAATAATGTGTGCTAGTTACAACACAAGTAATTGCAAGTTTCTCAAAAAATACTTAAACAATCACAAATATATTATATTCCTGTTAAAGCTCATCAAAAGACAAACACGTTGTGACATAATGTCTATTAGAACATCTGTTAAATTAAAACACCTCAACAAAAACTAGCAATACAATTCGAAAGGAGGCTTCAGGTCGTTGAAGTCACTTTTTTGTGTTTTAATTATACAAGAAAATACAATATTTTTACTACCTATGATAACAGAATATATTGTTCTTTTACCATAAAGCACCAGCACTTTATCAGAGGGCGGTGATAATATAATCTGAAATTTCATGGACTAACGAGGGCCACAAACACAGGTCTAATGAGCCCTGTTGTAAAATCGAGGCCCAGACTAAAGGGAGCGGAGAGGGGTGATGTAGGGCGCGTCTGGACCGAGCGGTCAGAACCTGTATTAACTGTACACTAAACGTACACTATGGTCAGCGGATTCGGCAGCTAATGACAGTAAGGCGTTCGACAATAAAACTGGCTAGACATGCATAAGAACAAATGGCGTAGGAAAACCGCACAATATAAGATTGATGTAGCTGCAAGCTACAAATGGCCTGCCAGATGTAGATCACAGGAGTTTACACTTGGAAGTAATATTTTCTAACTTCATGCTTTCTTCAATGTGTTGTGATGAAAATTGCACTTAATCTTACACTACGTACAAGATGTAGGTAGATTCTGTGATATTGCTTGTAAGCCTTGCATGTATACTTAGGCCTACTGACTGATACGAACTATCGCTAAGATCGAAAAGCTTAGAAGCACGCCTATATTAAAGATGTACATTTCGGCTACTGAAAAATCCTACATCTAGACCTAATAATGTAATTCGATTGGTAAAAACACGAGAATCACAAGAACAAAGACACAATTTATAGGCCTGTGATGCAATAGTAGTTTAGAAATGGTTTTAAAAAATCTGATGCATTTTATATGAACCATAATATTAAAAAAACAGAACGTAGTGTTTAATTAATTGATACTAACTTGTAGTTAAAGATAACCACTAGGCGTGTTAAAACAGAACGTAGTATTTAATTAATTAACGCTAACTTGTTATTATATATTTTATTTGTAGAATTATATTGTATGGATGAAAGTTTTGGTATCATAAATATTCCATATTTTTCATCTGTTTGAATGTTTGTTCTGCCCTCGTGGTTACTACGCTGGATTAGCAATCTACGGGTCCCAAGTTCGAATCCGTTACGGAACGTGCTTCTACTGTCAGTTATGGGAGCGTTGTGATTGACGTCAATCCCACTTTTCGTTGGTGAAGGAGTATCTGAAGAGTAGGCGGATGGTGATAACTTGTACTTGTCTTCCCTCTTCTAAATCACTTTTAAATTAGGGACGACAAGTGTAGGTAGCCCCAAAGTAGGTTTATGGAAAACAGAAATAAGACATTTGTGTTCTTAAATTCAAAGCCTCACAATGAGCTATTTGTGCTCTGCCAACCAATGTTGTTCATACCCACAATTTCGAGTTGTAAACCTTTTGATTTATTATTGTGTCGTTGGTGGGCTTTCAGTTTTTCACTTTCCTGGGGATTAGGCAAATACATTGTTAATCCAGAAATAATCAAGTATATGTAAAGAAATACTATCAAACCCAAAAGAACACAAAACCAGGCACAAAACTGAGGTCTATACTATGTAAAAACTACGCTGACAAACACCACACCAACATTATTTATAAAATGCAATGTGATAACTGTCACGAATTCTGTATTGGAGAAACAAGTAGAAAAATGGAAACCAGATTCAAAGAACATAAAAAGTCACCTTCACAAGTTTTCGAACACTGCAAATTAAATGAACACAACATAACCATAAAAAACACTCAAATACTAAATAAAGACACAAACATAAACAAACGCAAAATTTAAGAAGCCTTACTTGTACAACAACTCAAGCCCAAATTAAACTAATATAAAGAAATACCTTAACGCCAAAACTAATTAATAACCTGACATCCAACCGCAACGCCCCCTACAATCCGGTACCCGTTTATAGTCTCGTCTCTATGAAATGTGTCTGTCAACGGTCACATTCAAACTTTCTCTTTCTTAACCTGAAGATGACCTAGGAAGTTCTCTGCTTATCAATAAAACTGTTAATACCCACACCAGCCGTTCTGGGATACATTTTTTATTACAAGTGGGTTTCTCGTCATGACGAAAAAGCATTCCCTGTTATCGCAAATATTGTAGATTAAAAATGGCACATTCACGACATCTGCTTTTCTTTATCTGACAGTTTTATAATTAACTCTAACAACAAGCTGTCTGCGTTTACCACATTTTCGTTTCATCAAGATAAAACTCCCAGAACGTTTCGAAATTGCCAACAAATCTTTTCAGTTTCCTCTGTTTTTCTTCGAAACAAGCGCCATCTTGACGAGTGAATGTGGTGAAATCGATTTAAACATGTGAAGCTTCCTGTTGTTTTGTGGCTTCTGAGGAAACCTTATTTATGTTTAGATATCTCTCTCAACAATAGCAAAGAACTCTATGGAAAATGTGGTGTTTTCATGGGTCTTTCAAGTAACTTGTTCTCCTGTAATAAACCATGTTTTCCACAATGTTGCTATGTGTTCTTATCCATATTAACGAAACTTGACAACGTTAAATGCAAAATTGGACTTTTTTAAAGATTGAAGATTAAATATTGAAGATAGGTTTTGAAAGGCAGACATTTTTAATATGTGTGTTTCTCAGTTTAGAGAATAAAGGTACTATAGTTGAAGATAGGTTTTGAAAGGCAGACATTTTTAATATGTGTTATTCTCAGTTTAGAGAATAAAGATACTGTAGTTGAATAAAGGTTTTGAAAGGCAGACATTTTTAATGTGTGTGTTTCTCAGTTTGGAGAATAAAGATACTGTAATTAAAGATATGTTTGAAAGGCAGACATTTTTAATATGTGTGTTTCTGAGTTTAGAGAATAAAGATACAGTAGTTGAAAATAGGTTTTGAAAGGCAGACATTTTTAATGTGTGTGTTTCTCAGTTTAGAGAATAAAGATACAGTAGTTGAAAATAGGTTTCGAAAGGCAGACATTTTTAATATGTGTGTTTCTCAGTTTAGAGAATAAAGATACTGTAGTTGAAGACAGGTTTTGAAAGGCAGACATTTTTAATATGTGTTTTTCTCAATTTAGAGAATTAACATACTGTAATTAAAGATAGGTTTTGAAAGGTAGACATTTTTAATATGTGTGTTTTTCAGTTTAAAGAATAAAGGTACTGTAATTGAAGATAGGTTTCGAAAGGCAGACATTTTTAATGTGTGTGTTTCTCAGTTTAGAGAATAAAGATACAGTAGTTGAAAATAGGTTTTGAAAGGCAGACATTTTTAATACAGGGTGGTCGCTAGAAAAGCGGAAAATTTGTCAAACAGCTATTTCTTTTTACAAAGAATAACTTTTACAAAGTTTTTTAAAGGCATATGTTATATTACACTCATAGATGCTCAAAATGCATTTTATGATATTAAAATCATGCATTTTATTCATGATGTAAAGAAATTAAAATAGAAATGAGTAAGCATGCATTTCATTCATGATCTCATCTAACCCTCAAATTTTCCGCTTTTCTAGCGACCACCCTGTATGTGTGTTTCTCAGTTCAGAGAATAAAGGTACTGTAATTAAAGATAGGTTTCGAAAGGCAGACATTTTTAATATGTGTGTTTCTCAGTTTGGAGAATAAAGATACTGTAGTTGAAGATTTCAACAATAATATTGTTAGGCTAATGGTCTCTCTTCAACTACGAAAATTGTATTGGGTTAATTGTCATTCATGAATTATCCAAAGAAGGCTTAAGTGTTTATAACATTAGAGATCGAGTGTCCATCTCGAACGGAAACAGCGCAGACAGCTCGTTGTGCAACTTTGTGCTGAAGCGTTGTTACATTATAAAAAATAGAATTATTTTTATAAATATCCCAGGCTTGTGGATCTCCTTTAAAACTGTTACTAAGATAACGCTGTTGTTTTTGTTGAAATTAACGACTGAAAAATTAATTATTGAAATAAATGAAATGTTAGATTTAATTAATAGGAATAGCTGGCGGTTGAAACAAGAAAAAAACGATTTAGTTCAAGTCGTTGTTGGTTTTTAACAGTTTTTACAAACATTTTAACTGCAGAACACTGTTGTCTAATTATCATATAATCTGTGTTGTATATTATTTGATATTAAGAACTGAAACATGTCACAATTGTGTTTCTTTTTGTTAAGTGCAAAGCTGCTAAATGGACCTTCTTTACTGAATTCAACACAAGAATCGACAACTGTGTTTTGCGTTATAAGCCTTCAGAGTTTCCTCTAACCATTGATGGTGAGGATGGGTGAACTTTACTTCATGAAAAATTCGTCGGACTCATTTTACGGAGGTGTACAAACTGTCATTTGATTTGTTTGTTAGCAGGTAATGTTACCTGTTTCACATCACTCGTGTTTTAACATCATAGTTGTACAAACTGTCATTTGATTTGTTTGTTAGCAGGTAATGTTACCTGTTTCACATCACTCGTGTTTTAACATCATAGTTGTACAAACTGCCATTTGATTTGTTTGTTAGCAGGTAATGTTACCTGTTTCACATCACTCGTGTTTTAACATCATAGTTGTACAAACTGTTATTTTTATTAGGGTTAAGTTGTAACGTGTCAATATAGTTCCGGTTTGAAAACCTTATATTGTACATAATGATGAAAAACATTTAAACTTCCGGTTTATTTAACCTGAGTCATTTTTATATTGTATATGTAAAACTTGAGTATCTACATATTGCCGTGTACTGTTAGGATGTATTAATAGTAATCCAAAGAAAATTTATAATATAACGTAATAACAATGAAAAGCAAGAGTTAACCCATCTAACCTGTATCTCTTGTTCCTTATTTAACCATGTAATCTATGTTTCTTGTTCCTTATTTAACCATCTAACCTATATCTCTTGTTTCTTATTTAACCATCTAGACTGTATCTTTTCTTCCTTGTTTAACCATCTATCCCATATCTTTTGTTCCTTATTTAACCATCTAACCTATATCTCTTGTTTCTTATTGAACCATGGAACATTCTTGATGTGAATCATACTGTAGGTGTGTAAATGGTACTAAATACCCGAAACATTCTTGGTATGAATGGTACTAAATATCTGGAATATCCTTGGTCTGAATGGTTCTAGAGATCTGGAATATTCTTGGTATGAGTGGTACTATAGATCTGGAATATTCTTGGTATGAGTGGTACTAAACATCTGGAATATTCTTGGTATGAGTGGTACTAAATATCTGGGGTATTTTTGGTATGAGTGGTACTAAATACCTAGAAAATAATTCTTATATTACGTAGCTTTTCTTCAGAAGATCACAATGGAATCGTCTTCATCGGAGTTCTTTTGTGAGAAAACAAAGTATTTGACAAATCAGATTGGAAAGCAGCAAACCCGCCTTTTGTAACGATATGTGATCAAACGTCAAGAAAAAACATACTAAACTAGACTTTGAAATATCAATACTTCTCCAGTCGTCTTCACGTGGAGTACAGTCTCGGATTGCTTTCGGAAAACGCTGGTCGTTACAAATCTTCTCAGATATTCTGGTAACACGCTTGTTGAGGATTTTTATATATCCGTGAAAACATAAAACTCTCGTTTAACAGTCTTTCGAACAAGTGCTGAAACATTTTTTGTGAAGCCTGAAACCTTTGTATGTTGTTCTTTTTATGTTCACGTTCACATTGTTTGAAGGAGAAACTGGAGTTACTAAACCAGAAACAGAATCAAAAAATTTAGTTCTATTACCTTCTACACGCTAAGGAAACACAAGAACTTTCTCAAAAGTTCTACACTATTTATTAACCAGGATGAAAAAAATACGTGAGGTTAAACACAAACAAGAAGTCTCATTGCAAGAGAAATCCTAGTTCAAAGCAGGTCTTGAAGTGTGTGCTGTTTGAAAACACGATACGTCGTTGTTACGTTTTTTTATGTTTTATGAACGCTACAGAGAGACACAGATAACAGCTTGTATAATTTATTACAACAAACTATTATATATGTAACAGATATAACATAAATTATATAATAACAATGACAGATATTCAGTTTCAACATTCAAAGTTAATTACAATACAAAATGGTTCTGGCCTGTATTCAATATAATGATCTAGAATGAAAGTTCAAAAGTCCAGATCAGAAATCCAAAATTCCAGTCTAGGGTGTGAATTTGGTCCCACGAAGAAATTCCGAAGTTTGAATGGAGAAGTCCAGAAACAATTCACAGTCAAATAAATTTGACGAAGTTCTTTTTACGATGTTTTTGATGAATGTTTCAACTTGTCGATTTCCGCTCCGGTCTCCCCTAAACAGTCCTGTACGTGTTGACTTTCAGTATAACCAGTAATTCGAATGAATTGTAAAGATTGACGAAATAAAATCACAGCTTTTGTAGATCTAATTCCAGTCACAAATTCAAGTTGAATAAACACGCAGCAAACGTTGAAAACTTCTCGAACAAAGACAATATTTCTTGAATCGAAATAAAAACGAATGACTGATTATTATTATTCTTTTCTCGCGTTACCATCTGTTTTTATACCAATAGGCCTACTGTTTTCTCGAACAATCGCGTAACTTTTACAGAATTCCAGAGCAATCCGCGCATGTCTGTTTTTGCACGAGACTCGTCGTCTAGACACCAAGGCGACATATATTCTATTTACAGTCATATGATCGATCTACCTAATTCTAGAAAATTCTAAATGTTATTTTAAATGAATAACAACGTATTTTATTGTTTTGAACTTCGAAACAATAATATAAATATGGAAATATAAATAATAGATATGGAAATCCAAACACAACACGACATGTTGTCGTAAACAAAACATCTACATGACATTTACATAACAGTCGTAATATGTTTAAAGTTTGAAACCGGCAATATACTAACATAATGAGCTAATGAAATACCAGTAACAAGGTATTTTGTGTGGACGTTAAGGGTTACCATAGTTAACACGTGCAACAGGGTTTCCACCTGACGGTCATCTAGCTAATTATTCATCATCAATAATAAATGTATGCTTGTTTGTTTGTTTTTTAATTTCGCACAAAGCTACTCGAGGGCTATCTGTGCTAGCCGTCCCTAATTTTGCAGTGTGAGACTAGAGGGAAGGCAGCTAGTCATCACCACCCACCGCCAACTCTTGGGCTACTCTTTTACCAACTAATAGTGGGATTGACCGTCACATTATAACGCCCTCACGGCCGGGAGGGCGAGCATGTTTGGGACGACTCGAGCGCGTACCCGCGACCCTCAGATTACGAAGCGCACGCCTTAACACGCTAGGCCATGCCAGGCCGTATAAATGTATGAAATATTATCTGTCGTATTTCAGTTTACAGTTCCAATAATTTAACCATTTCAATATGGTTAAAAACACAAAACCACCGCTACAAGAGGTCAAATACCAGATCACGCAGAATGTTTAGAATAACCACTGGTTCCAATGCTGTTATATACTGACCAGAATAACCGCTGGTTCCAATAATGTTATATACTGACCAGAATAACCATTGGTTCCAATAATGTTATATACTGACCAGAATAACCGCTGGTTCCAATACTGTTATTCACTGTCTGTTATATACTGTCTGGTTCTAGTATCAATACATACTGTGAGAACCAACAACTGGAAGTACTCACAATTCCAAATACTGTTATACTAGTCGGCGGTCATCATCAGGTTCACAATGAAAGAAGGAGGTAACTGACCGATAGCTGACTATATTTAATTTGCTTTATTATACATAATACTTGAAATTCTTTCCAGCCACTGGTTGGTTCAGACAGTGTGTAATGATATTTGAAATATAAAATTTTTCCAACCTGTTGTTAAAACCACATTGTAAATCGATAACTTTTGCACGGAGCCCCTGGGAAACATGAGAAATGTGTTTATTTATTGTGCAGCATAATGTTTCACCATGGGGAATCTACGCAGTGCTAACCTTTAATATCGAAATATGTTTCTCATCAATGTGACTCTTCAAACCTTCCACTGAACCAATGGGAGGCGGGCATCAAAATGTTAAAGAAATAAAACAGCTTTAATGCAAGAACTGCTAATGAAACATCATAATTGCATGGTTTTACTGAAAGGACTGCTAATGTAACACCATAATTACATGGTTTTACTGGAAGGACTGCTGATGAAACATCATAATCACATGGTTTTACTGGAAGGACTGCTCCTTAAACATCATAATTACATGGTTTTACTGAAAGGACTGCTAATGTAACACCATAATTACATGGTTTTACTGGAAGGACTGCTCCTGAAACATCATAATTACATGGTTTTACTGAAAGGACTGCTCCTGAAACATCATAATTACATGGTTTTACTGAAAGGACTGCTCCTGAAACATCATAATTACATGGTTTTACTGAAAGGACTGCTCCTGAAACACCATAATTACATGGTTTTACTGAAAGGACTGCTAATGTAACACCATAATTACATGGTTTTACTGAAAGGACTGCTAATGTAACACCATAATCACATGGTTTTACTTGAAGGACTGCTGATGAAACATCATTATCACATGGTTTTACTTGAAGGGCTATTTTTGAAACATCATAGCTACTTACACTTAACAGTATAGTTATTGCGTACTGTATCTCTACATGTTTAAATTGACAAAACAATTGTAAATTGTCCTGGAATCGCCAGGTGGTTAGCGTACTCTACTCGTAGTCTGATGGTCGCTGGTTCGAATACCCGTCAAACCGAATATACTCGCCCTCTCAGCATTCGGAGCGTTATAATGTTACAGTGAATCCCACTATTCGTTGGTAAGAGAGTAGTCCAAGAGTTGGCGATGGGTGGTGATAACTAGCTGCCTTCCCTCTTGTCTTACACAACAAAATTAGGGACGGCCACTGTCAGGTGGCAGCACTGGTCTATGAACATTTTATATTTCAATTTGAAAAAAAGAATGCCAAATACAGCAAATATAGTCTGTGGATCAAAACTAATTCAGCTCTAACGTTATTTATATCAGATAAACGGCAGACAGAATTAACTGCACACATTTGTATTTTTAATTTTCAACATTGTTTTCTACGTTTCTTCATGACGGTTTACCTTATAAGGTAAGTCTTGTCTTACTCTACGAGGATACCAAACGGACCTCCAATACCTACACGTTGTTGTGGTTAGTCTTACAGCTGTTTCTTTCAGAACCAAACATACAACTACAAAATGGTGGCCAGGTATGGCCAAGCGTGTTACGGCGTGCGACTCGTGATCTGAGGGTCGCGCCAAACATGCTCGCCCTTTCAGCCGTGAGGGCGTTATAATGTGACGGTCAATCCTACCATTCGTTGGTAAAAAAGTAGTCCAAGAGTTGGCGGTGGGTAGTGATGACTAGCTGCCTTCCCTTTAGTCTTACACTGCAAAATTAGGGACGGCTAGCGCAGATAGCCCTCGTGCAGGTTTGTGCGAAGTTCAAAACAAACAAACAAAACGAACTATTTGTGACTTACAACCGCCAGCATCGAAATCCAGTTTTTAGCGTTGTCAGAACGTCAACGTAACGATGGGCCACCAGAGGACGTGCTGTAAATAGAAATACCACGATAAAACCCACTTTCACCGTTCAGACATGGAGCACTCTTACTTATGTCTCTATCAATGATGGCAGTTTGGACGAGTCAAATATAACCAGAGGGGTGTTACGTATTTTTTATGTTTTATGTTCTTCGTAGACAAAACGCAACAGAAAAACCACAGATAACAGCTTGTATAATTTATTACACTAAACTATTAACAAATATAACAGATATAACAAAAATTATATAATAACAGTGACAGATATTAAGTTACAACATTCGAAATTAATTACAAAACAAAATAATACTAGATTCAACCTTCAAAATTAAACACAATACAAAATGGTACTGGCCTGTATCTAATATAATGATCAAAAATGAAAGTCTCAAATTCCAGTCTAGGGTGTGAATTTAGTCCCACGAAGAAATTCCGAAGCTTAAATGAAGAAGTTCAGAAACAGTTCACAGTTCAATAAATTCGCCGACTCTCAGCACAAGCAGTAATTCAGATGAATCGTAGAGATTAACGAAATAAAATCACAGCTTCCGTAGATCTAACTTTAGTCACAAATCCAAGTTGAATAATCACAGCAAACACTTAATCTTTCTCAAATAACTGACTCTCTTCTTTTGAAATAAAACTAATGTCTGACTCCTTTTTTTCGAATAAAAACTGATGAATGACTCTCTCGCATCTTCGTCTGTTTATATATTGTAGGCCTAGACCCCTCGAATAACCGCGAAATTTCTACAGATCTCCAGAGCAATCCGCGCATGTCCGTTCTTGCAAGAGACTAAACGTCTAGACACGAAGTCGCCAGCACTTCATTTACAAACATATGATTGGTCTACTTAATTCAAGAAAATTCTAAATGTTACCCTAAATAAATAACAACATATTTTATTAGTTTAAACTTCGAAACAACAATATAAATATGGAAAAGTAGATAATAGAAATGAAAATCCAAGCACAACACGACATGTTGTCGTTTACAAAATATTTACACATTGACATAACAGGGGTGGTTGAGAATTCCTGATTCATTTAATAACATGTGAACTTTTGATATTGGTCAAACTATCAGGGTTGTCTCCAGATATCCCAAGAAGCTAAGAGAAGATATGCTAAGCTTTATATTACTTGTCTAAAACCGAAACAAACAAACCAAAATAATATTATTTTTGTTTGTTTCAATGCATGTTAAAATAGGTTTTTGGTCCCCTAGTGGAATCTTCAGAAATACTCGAAAATATATTGAAAAAAAATAGAAACAAATTTGTATATGGGACATCAAACACGTCTTTCATAATGTCTCATCAAAGGATACGTTATGAGACTAACACATTCACATGACAGTTCTGGTAGTATAGACTGTAACAACTAACACATTTCACAATACAATTGTAGTAGGAAAGACTGTAATAACTAAAACATTTCACAATACAGATGTACTAATTTACACAGTAACTTACAGAGATGTACTTTACTGGTTTCTCTTAAAATTTGATAGTTGAATTATTTATCAATATTTACAGATACGTACGATACTGGTTCGTGTTAAAATTTGGCATATGAATTATTTATCGATAATTACAGAGACGTACGATACTGGTTTCTGTTAAAATTTCACATGTGAATTATTTATCAATATTTAGAGAGACGTGCGATACTGGTTTGTGTTAAAATTTGATATGTGAATTATTTATCAATATTTAGAGAGACGTGCGATACTGGTTTGTGTTCAAATTTAACATGTGAATTATTTATCAATATTTAGAGAGACGTGCGACACTGGTTTCTGTTAAAATTTGGCATGTGAATTATACATCAATACTTACAGAGACGTACGATAGTGGTTTGTGTTAAAATCTGGCATTTGAACTATTTATCAATAGTTAGAAAGCTGTACGATACTGATTTGTGTTCAAGTTTGATATATGTGAATTATTTATCAATATTTAGAGAGACGTACGATAATGGTTTGTGTTAAAATTTGGCATATGAATTATTTATCAATAATTAAAGAGACGTACGTTACTGGTTCGTGTTAAAATTTCGCATGTGAATTATTTATCAATATTTAGAGAGACGTGCGATACTGGTTTGTGTTCAAATTTAACATGTGAATTATTTATTATAATTTAGAGAGACGTGCGATACTAGTTTTTGTTAAAATTTGACATGTGAATTATTTATCAATATTTAGAGAGACGTGCGATACTTGTTTGTGTTAAAATTTGATATGTGAATTATATATTACTATTTAGCGAGACGTACGATACTGGTTTGTGTTAAAATTGGACATGTGAATTATATATTACTATTTAGCGAGACGTACGATACTGGTTTGTGTTAAAATTTGATATGTGAATCATTTATCAATATTCAGAGAGACGTGCGATACTGTTTGTGTTTAAATTTGACATGTGAATTATTTATACACTAAATCAATTTTTCTGAACTTGTTTAATAGTTTTGATTACCACAGTAAGAACAGTAGAAAGTAGAACACCTTTTAACCATCACTCGTACGCTGTCATAGGAGTTGGTTGTCCGTTACTTCGCTTCACAGCAGAGACACCTTGCTGTCAAATTAGATTTACTGTCCAGACACTGTATTGTGATGTTATTAACTAATTAGATATACAGCTGACACAATGTGTCGTGATACGATTAGATAACTAGATATTCAGCTGACATAATGTGTCGGCGTGCGATTAGCTAATTAGATATACAGCTGACACAATGTGTCATGATGCGATTAATTAATTAGATACACAGCTGACACAATGTGTCGTGATGCGTTTAGACAATTAGATATACAGCTGACACAATGATTCGTGATGCGATCAGCTAATTAGGTATACAGCTGACACACTGTATTGTGATGCGATTAGCTAATTAGATATACAGCTGACACACTCCATTGTGATTTGATTAATTTATTAGATATTCTGCTGACAATTTGTTGTGATGTAATTAACGTATTAGATGTACAGCTGACACAATATTTGTGATGTGATTAAATATTTAACTTTACAACCAAGATTATGTGTTGGGATGTAAGACCGTCACCAGGGGGTGCTTCGATAGTCGGTATCCTGAATTGATGTTCTAAACATCAGGGCGTATCTGGATCGAAACACCAGGGTTGATCCACTGGCCATTATACTTTACGTCGCGTTTCGAAAGCTGGTTACCGAACAGTATTATCTGGTGCCTTTACGTCATAATACATTTGCTTTTGTTCTCCAAAATACTATACGACTCTCTTTCGAGCACGTGGATCTGGTAGGTGTGCGCAGGCGCTCCAATAACTTGCACAATCGTCTTACATTCTTCCTTGATAGGTGAGTTTCAGTTGCCGTGATGGAAGCGAGATTGGCACAGGACGTTTCATCCTTGTCGTAGTTTGGTGAATGAATTAAACACTTTAAATAATAGGTTGAATTCCGCAACGGAATGAAGTGCAGAAACGTATCCCGGGAAGCAGAACGTTTCTGGCTACTTCTTACAGGTAAAGTGTTCCAGTCTTTCCACTGACTCTTCCCGCATTTAAAAACTCTGATTAAAAAATCCTTAATCTCGAATAAACTAGCTTATCTCACTTATCACCGGCACGCTTAGCGACTCTTACCAACAACATAGCTTATATAAAGATGTTTGTATACAGTCATATGATGCGATAAGGTTACGGTACAGACTCATTCTGAGGTGAGTTCAATATAACAGTTCTTCAATATGATAGAGTACAGTGTCCGAGAAACATTGGATTTATTTGGCTGTTTACTACATTGTTGTACAGTGTCGTGGAAACATTGGATGTTTATGGCTGTTTACTATGTCAGTGCATTGTCATAGAAACATTAAATATTTTTGTCTGTTTATTACATTGTTGTACAGTGTCATGGAAACATTGGATGTTTATGGCTTTTAACATCTTAATGTACATGGTAAAAGAAAGATTGGATATTTTTGGTTGTTTACTATGTCAGTGTACAGTGTCATAGAAATATTGGATATTTTTTAATGTTTACTACGTTAATGTACAGTGTCATAGAAAGATTGGATATATTTGGCTGTTAAATATGTCAATGTACACTGTCATGGAAACGTTAGGTATAGTTGGCTATTTATTATGTCAATGTACATTGTCATGGAAACGTCAGGTACAGTTAGCTATTTATAATGTCAGTGTACACTGTCATGGAAACGTTAGGTATAGTTGGCTATTTATTATGTCAATGTACATTGTCATGGAAACGTCAGGTATAGTTAGCTATTTATTATGTCAATGTACATTGTCATGGAAACGTCAGGTATAGTTAGCTATTTATAATGTCAGTGTACACTGTCATGGAAACGTCAGGTATAGTTAGCTATTTATTATGTCAATGTACACTGTCATGGAAACGTCAGGTATAGTTAGCTATTTATTATGTCAATGTACACTGTCATGGAAACGTCAGGTATAGTTAGCTATTTATAATGTCAGTGTACACTGTCATGGAAACGTCAGGTATAGTTAGCTATTTATTATGTCAGTGTACACTGTCATGGAAACGTCAGGTATAGTTAGCTATTTATTATGTCAATGTACACTGTCATGGAAACGTCAGGTATAGTTGGCTATTTATTATGTCAGTGTACACTGTCATGGAAACGTCAGGTATAGTTAGCTATTTATTATGTCAATGTACACTGTCATGGAAATGTCAGGTACAGATAGCTATTTATTATGTCAGTGTACACTGTCATGGAAACGTCAGGTATAGTTAGCTATTTATTATGTCAATGTACACTGTCATGGAAACGTCAGGTACAGTTAGCTATTTATTATGTCAATGTACACTGTCATGGAAACATTGGTTATATTTTGGCACAATGTATCCTCGCATGTTTTGTTAGATGACGTTCCTCTGTAATGTTTGTAATATTTGCTTTAACATTTCTTTTTGTTTTAACCAACTTTCTAATTAAAAAGTGTAATGAGAATTCTTGTATGAAAATAGTAACACTCGAGAAATTATGTTTTCATTTCTAATAAAAATAAGATAATTTCTCATCAAACATTTGTTTCACGTGTGTTTAAAGTGGAATTATAAGTAACATGCGAGTTCATAGAAGTGTTGAGAATTTTGTGTTGATTTGTAAACAACACTTTTTTGTATTGAAGTGTTGTGTGTAATGTATTGCAAATAACTCATGTATTTATTGTTTGGTGTGACATCGAGTGCTTTGACCATCTGGTCATTAGCCGATTGTGTACATTCGTGCGTAACAACAAACAAGTAGAATTTGATATACTGCCTTCACAATGGTCAAACCCGGATATCTGTGGTTTGTATCAAACCTCTGATATCACTTTTAGTAATGGCATAAAACAGTAAGGGCCTGTACAATTCTAGTTAGACCAAAAATAACTTCTTTACACTTTTATGGAATAACATTTGAAGTCGTACTTTGTGACTTAATATAATGTTGTTCGTGGTTGACCTAGTATGACAGGTTGTTAAGGTTTTCATATTGTTTGTTTTATGTACCAGATTGACTCTATCACAAACTGTGACATTGTGTTATCTGTCTTCACTGGACTCGTATTCTTTTCTAGATCTTTGTGAAACTGCTTAAATATGCGATCAAGTTTAAAATCAGACAGCCAAACATAGCATTCGGATCTGTGTTGTTTCGTGTGTTCTGACGTTTCATTCTCTAGCTCATTATTCCTTTTGAAACGTCAGTTAATCTTGTGCAACTGAGTGACTTTAGTAGCCGCAACGAAGAACGAAACATTTGAATGAATGATTAATGAAGAAGTCGCTGGTTGTTAAGATATTTTCATCTTTGTAGTTAGAATATCGAGCTATTTTGCACCAAAACTGAGAGTTAATCCGATGTATCACTCCACCACTCAATCGCTTGCACTTATCCCTAAACAACTGACAAATTAGTGCAACATCGCGTTTTTAACTCCAATTTCAAGCCCGTTACTCAAACATTGCTTCTTTCTATGCTGTTCTGAGTTATTTTAAAAATCATGTTTAGTCTTTTACAAAGATCCTCAATTCTCAACATGATATCCAGACAGAACATTAACCGGTCGGTTTTGCCATCTGGAGTAAGAAGAACTGATGGGGATATTCGTTTCGCGTTGCTAAGGGTAAAATGTCTTAGATCGTTGCAATACGAACTTCTGCGAAAGCACTCGTAAAGAATGTCTTCAAGATCCAAAGTTACAGACTAGAAAGCGATCAGATACGACGTTAATTATAATCAGAAACGATGCCAACCAGCGATCTTTTGTAGTTCCTCAAACGACTCGACTGGCGACTTCCTGGAAACAATAGTGTTTGGGTTCCAGGGTTTACGAGATTAAAACCTAGACATATTGTATCATCCACTAAACACATTTGGCTCAAAAGTAACGACGATTCTGTAACTGAGGTGTTACATTGTTATACAATAAATACGTTTACCATTGTTGTTGTTATTTGGATTGGTAACCCATGGTGACCCTATAAACTGTATTAGAATTATTGTAGATTTAATAGTCTTGGTAAAATTAACTTAATCAATCTCACGTTCAGTTCTAGTGATAAAATCACACAGAGCTGAAATAAGCTCTGATTAACAGAATTGGTAGGATATGCTGGTGATGATACAGCTAATAGATTATCCCAGTGATAAGCTGAGATTACTGATAGACCTTATTGATTATTCAGATGATAAGTTAAAGCTAGTGACAGGTTACTATAGTGATAGTGGTAATATATTTTTCTGCCCATCTAATTTTTTTTCTCACTGATATTACTTGAAACTCATATTAAAATTAGGCCAGCACATTACGGGTATTAACACTTGTATTGATAAGCAAAAAGAACGTTTCGGCCAACATAGGTCATCTTCAGGTTAACAAGTTGAAATGCTGTTCATTGTTTATTAATAAAAGTGTTAATACCCATACCAACCGTTCTGAGATACATTTTTATTTGAACTGGGTTTCTCGTCATTAAGAAACGGACCAATACCAAATATCAATATTTGGTCACGTGATTGTACTTTTGTTGTGGTTGTGGCTCGTTAGATGGTACATTACCACAGTCTTTACTGTAATTACTGTGTGACTCTTGTTGTGGTTGTGGCTCGTTAGATAGTACATTACAAAAGTCTTTACTATAATTACTGTGTGACTCTTGTTGTGGTTGTGGTTCGCTAGATAGTACATTACCACAGTCTTTACTGTAATTACTGTGTGACTCTTGTTGTAGTTGTGGCTCGCTAGATAGTACATTACCACAGTCTTTACTGTAATTACTGTGTGATTCTTGTTGTAGTTGTGGTTCGCTAGATAGTACATTACCACAGTCTTTACTGTAATTACTGTGTGACTCTTGTTGTAGTTGTGGCTCGCTAGATAGTACATTACCACAGTCTTTACTGTAATTACTGTGTGATTCTTGTTGTAGTTGTGGCTTGCTAGATGGTACATTACCACAGTCTTTACTATAATTACTGTGTGACTCTTGTTGTAGTTGTGGCTTGCTATATTGCACATTGCCACTGTCTTTACCATAATTCTAAATAAATGTTCTTCTTCTGGCTAGCTGATTGTCTTGTCATACCTTTAGTTCACTTTTGACAATTTTCTGATTATTTTAGTACTTGGAGGAGCCTGCTGTTTGACGTCAAGAAGAGGTCCTAAATTTTTAGAAGAACCTGGAGGACTCTTAGAATTTTCGAATAGTTCCGGTGCTATGGTCCGATGCTCAGCAAAGGGAAGACCCCAGCCCACTGTTCACTGGGAGACTAGTGGTGGGTCCTCCATCAAAGAAAGTAGGTTGATTCAGACAAGGTCTGATGGAACTCTTAATTTTCTTGCGTTTCCTGCGGAAGACTACCAACCTGACGTCCATTCTGGTTCCTTTAGATGTGTAGCTACCAATCCATCTGGATCCATTAAAAGCACGGACGTCCGAGTAAGAGCAGGTAGGGCGAATTATATATTAGTTGGTAAATGAGATATAAGTGTTATTCGTTAGCTTAAGTTATCTTATTGTTTTATATACAGCAATAGATTTAAAAGCATTTAAGTAAACTCTGAATAAACCCAACTCGAAACACTTAGATAGTTTGCGTGGAAATTAAAACAATGATTTCCTTAATATAAAATCAGACAAGAAACTTTATTAGTGTAATGATTCTAAGAGTTTACTATCATCATGACACAATCCTTCCACCCTAAACAAGAACAACTTCATGAAAGCTTTCTAATAAAACTTGGAATTCACATCCGAAAATTATTACCACGTTGGTCATAAAAGTAAAAACACAACTTATATAATTAAAAATAACGAATGTTTTCTATCAGTAAAAAAAAGTCAATTATATTGGAAAGCTGCACTGCACCTGTGTAAATATTTCACCAAATCTCTCACCATTCTAACCTATGATCTGTATTCATGTTCCACCATATCTCTCACTATTCTAACCTATGATCTGTATTCATGTTCCACCATATCTCTCACCATACTAAACTACGATCTGTATCCATGTTTCACCATATCTCTCACCATTCTAAACTGTGATCTGTATTCATGTTTCACCATATCTCTCACCATACTAAACTATGATCTGTATTCATGTTTCACCATATCTCTCACCATACTAAACTATGATCTGTATTCATATCTCACCATTCTAACCTATGATCTGTATTCATGTTTCACCATATCTCTCACCATACTAAACTATGATCTGTATTCATATTTCACCATATCTCTTACCATTCTAAACTATGATCTGTATTCATGTCTCACCATTCTAAACTATTATCTGTATTCATGTTTCACCTTATCTCTCACCATTCTAAACTATGATCTGTATTCATGTTTCACCATATCTCTCACCATACTAAACTATGATCTGTATTCATGTTTCACCATATCTCTCACCATACTAAACTATGTTCTGTATTCATGTCTCACCATTCTAACCTATGATCTGTATTCATGTTTCACCATATCTCTCACCATACTAAACTATGATCTGTATTCATATTTCACCATATCTCTTACCATTCTAAACTATGATCTGTATTCATGTCTCACCATTCTAAACTATTATCTGTATTCATGTTTCACCTTATCTCTCACCATTCTAAACTATGATCTGTATTCATATTTCACCATATCTCTTACCATTCTAAACTATGATCTGTATTCATGTTTCACCATATCTTTCACCATTCTAAACTATGATCTGTATTCATGTTCCACCATATCTCTCACCATGCTAAACTACGATCTGTATCCATGTTTCACCATATCTCTCACCATACTAAACTATGATCTGTATTCATGTCTCACCATTCTAACCTATGATCTGTATTCATGTTTCACCATATCTCTCACCATACTAAACTATGATCTGTATTCATATTTCACCATATCTCTTACCATTCTAAACTATGATCTGTATTCATGTCTCACCATTCTAAACTATTATCTGTATTCATGTTTCACCTTATCTCTCACCATTCTAAACTATGATCTGTATTCATATTTCACCATATCTCTTACCATTCTAAACTATGATCTGTATTCATGTTTCACCATATCTCTCACCATTCTAAACTATGATCTGTATTCATGTTTCACCTTCTCTCTCACCATTTTCAACTATGATCTGAATTCATGTGTCACCATACCTATCACCATTCTAAATTATGATCTGTATTCATGTTTCACCATATCTCTCACCATACTAAACTATGATCTGTATTCATGTCTCACCATACTAAACTACGATCTGTATCCATGTTTCACCATATCTCTCACCATTCTAAACTATGATCTGTATTCATATTTCACCATATCTCTTACCATTCTAAACTATGATCTGTATTCATGTTTCACCATATCTCTCACCATTCTAAACTATGATCTGTATTCATGTTTCACCTTCTCTCTCACCATTTTCAACTATGATCTAAATTCATGTGTCACCATATCTCTCACCATTCTAAATTATGATCTGTATTCATGTTTCACCATATCTCTCACCATACTAAACTATGACCTGTATTCATGTCTCACCATTCTAAACTATGATCTCTATTCATGTTTCACAATTCTAACCTATGATCTGTATTCATGTTTCACCATATCAAACTATGATCTGTATTCATGTCTCACCATATCTCTCACCATTTTAACTATTATTTGTATTCATGTTTCACTATATCTCTCATCATACTAAACTATGATCTGTATTCATGTCTCACCATAGCTCTCACCATTCTAATCTATTATCTCTATTCATGTTTCACTACATCTCTCACCATATTAAACTATGATCTGTATTTATGTCTCACCATTCTAAAGTATGATCTATATCCATGTTCCAATATGTCTCTCACCATTTTAAACTATAATCTGTATTCATGTTCCACTATATCTCTCACCATTCTAAACTATAATCTGTATTCATGTTCCACTATATCTCTCACCATTCTAAACTATGATCTGTATTCATCTTTCACCATATCTCTCACCATACTAAACTATAAACTGTATTCATCTTTCACCATATCTCTCACCATTTTCACTATTATTTGTATTCATCCTTTACTATATTTCTCACCATACTAAACTATGATCTGTATTCATGTTTCACCACATCTCTCAGCAAACTAAACTATGATCTGAATTCATGTCTCACCATATCTCTCACCATTCTAAACTATTATCTGTATTCATGTTCCACTATATCACTCACCATTCTAAACTATAATCTGTATTCATGTTCCACTATATCTCTCACCATTCTAAACTATGATCTGTATTCATCTTTCACCATATCTCTCACCATACTAAAATATGATCTGTATACATGTCTCACCATATTTCTCACCATTTTCACTATTATTTGTATTCATCTTTTACTATATTTCTCACCATACTAAACTATTATCTGTATTCATGTTTCACCACATCTCTCAGCAAACTAAACTATGATCTGAATTCATGTCTCACCATATCTCTCACCATTCTAAACTATTATCTGTATTCATGTTTCACTATATCTCTCACCATACTAAACTATGATCTGTATTCATGTTTCACCATATCTCTCACCATTCTAAACTATGATCTGTATTCAAAATTAACCATATATCTCACCATGCTAAACTATGATCTGTATTCAAGTCTCACCATACTAAGCTATGATCTGTATTCATATTTCCACCATATCTTTCACCATTCTAAACTATGATCTGTATTCATGTTTCACCATATCTCTCACCAATTTCAACTATGATCTGAATTCATGTGTCACCATATCTTTCACCATTCTAAACTATGATCTCTATTCATCTTTCACCATATCTCTTACCATACTAAACTATGATCTGTATTCATGTCTCACCATTCTAAACTATGATCTCTATTCATCTTTCACCATATTTCTTACCATACTAAACTATGATCTGTATTCATGTTTCACAACATCTCTCAGCAAACTAAACTATGATCAGAATTCATGTCTCACCATATCTCTCACCATTCTAAACTATTATCTGTATTCATGTTTCTCCACATCTCTCAGCAAACTAAACTATGATCTGAATTCATGTCTCACCATATCTCTCACCATTCTAAACTATTATCTGTATTCATGTTTCACCTTATTACTCACCATTCTAAACTATGATCTGTATTCATGTTTCACTATATCTCTTACCATTCTAAACTATGATCTGTATTCATGTTTCACCATATCTCTCACCATACTAAACTACGAACTTTATTCATGTCTCACCATATTTTCACCATTCTAAACTATGATCTGTATTCATATTTCACAATATCTCTCACCATACTAAACTATGATCTGTATTCATGTTTCACCACATCTCTCACCAAACTAAACTATGATCTGTATTCATGTTTCACCATATCTCTCACCATTCTCAACTATGATCTGTATTCATGTTTCACCATATCTCTCACCATTCTAAACTATGATCTGTATTCATATTTCACTATATCTCTCACCATACTAAACTATGATCTGAATTCATGTCTCACTATATTACTCACCATACTAAACACTGATCTGTATTCATGTATTACTAAATCTCTCATCATACTAAACTATGATCTGTATTCATGTCTCACCATTCTAAACTATCATCTGTATTCATATTTCACAATATCTCTCACCATACTAAACTATGATCTGTATTCATGTTTCACCACATCTCTCACCAAACTAAACTATGATCTGTATTCATGTTTCACCATATCTCTCATCATTCTCAACTATGATCTGTATTCATGTTTCACCACATCTCTCAGCAAACTAAACTATGATCTGTATTCATGTCTCACCAAATCTCTCACCATTCTAAACTATTATCTGTATTCATGTTCCACTATATCTCTCACCATTCTAAACTATGATCTGTATTCATGTTCCACTATATCTCTCACCATTCTAAACTATGATCTGTATTCATGTTCCACTATATCTCTCACCATTCTAAACTATGATCTGTATTCATCTTTCACCATACTAAACTATGATCTGTATTCAACTTTCACCATATCTCTCACCATTCTAATCTATGATTTTTATTCATGTTCCATCATATCTCTCACCATACTAAACTGTGATCTGCATTCATGTTCCACCATATCTCTCACCATTCTAAACTATGATCTATATTCATGTTCCACTATATTTTTCACCATTCTAAACTATGTTGTATTCATGTTTCACCATATCTCTTACCATTCTAAACTATGATCTGTATTCATGTTTCACCATACCTCTCACCATACTAAACTACGATCTGTATTCATGTTTCACCATATCTCTCAGCATTCTAAACTATGATCTGTATTCATATTTCATTATATCTCTCACCATACTAAACTAAGATCTGTATTCATGTTTCACCACATCTCTCAGCAAACTAAACTATGATCTGAATTCATGTCTCACCATATCTCTCACCATTCTAAACTATTATCTGTATTCATGTTTCACTATATCTCTCACCATACTAAACTATGATCTGTATTCATGTTTCACTATATCTCTCACCATACTAAACTATGATCTGTATTCATGTTTCACCATATCTCTCATCATACTAAACCATGATCTTTATTCATGTCTCTCTATATCTCTCACCATTCTAAAGTATTATTTGTATTCATGTTTCACTATATTACTCACCATACTAAACACTGATCTGTATTCATGTATTACCAAATCTCTCATCATACTAAACAATGATCTGTATTCATGTCTCACCATTCTAAACTATGATCTGTATTCATGTTTTACTATATCTCTAACCATACTAAACTATTATCTCTATTCTTGTCTCACCATTCTAAACTGTTATCTGTATTCATGTTTCACCATATCTCTCACCATACTACACTATGATCTGTATTCATGTTTCACTATATCTCTCAACATACTAAACTATGATGTGTTTTCATGTTTCACTATATTTCTCACCATACTAAACTATGATCTGTATTCATGTTTCACTATATTTCTCACCATACTTATCTATGATCTCTTTTCATGTTTCACCAGATATCTCACCATACTAAACTATTTTTCTATTCATGTTTCACTATATCTCTCATCATACTAAACCATGATCTGTATTCATGTCTCACCATATCTCTCACCATTCTAAACTATGATCTGTATTCATGTTTTACCATATCTCTGACCATTCTAAACTATGATCTGTATTCATGTTTCACCATATCTCTTACCATTCTAAACTATGATCTGTATTCATGTTTCACCATATCTCTCACCATACTAAACTATGATCTGTATTCATGTTTCACCATATCTCTCACCATTCTAAACTAAGATCTGTATTCATATTTCACTATATCTCTCACCATACTAAACTATGATCTGAATTTATGTCTCTCCATATCTCTCACCATTCTAAACTATGATCTATATTCATTATTCACTATATCTCTCACCATACTAATTTATGATCTGTATTCATGTTTCACCATATCTCTCATCATACTAAACTATGATCTTTATTCATGTCTCACTATATCTCTCACCATTCTAAACTATTATTTTATTCATGTTTCACTATATTACTCACCATACTAAACATTGATCTGTATTCATGTATTACTAAATCTCTCATCATACTAAACTATGATCTGTATTCATGTCTCACCATTCTAAACTATGATCTATATTCATGTTTCACTATATCTCTAACCATACTAAACTATGATCTGTATTCATGTTTCACCATATCTCTCACCATTCTAAACTATGATCTGTATTCATGTTTCACCATATCTCTTACCATTCTAAACTATGATCTGTATTCATGTTTCACCATATCTCTCACCATACTAAACTACGATCTGTATTCATGTTTCACCATATCTCTCACCATACTAAACTATGATCTGTATTCATGTCTCACTATTTTAAACTATTATCTGTATTCATGTTTCACCTTATCTCTCACCATTCTAAACTATGATCTGTATTCATGTTTCATCATATCTCTCACCATACTAAACTACGAACTGTATTCATGTCTCTCCATATCTTTCACCATTCTAAACATTGATCTGTATTCATGTTTCACAATATCTTTCACCATACTAAAGTATGATCTGTATTCATGTTTCACCACATCTCTCACCATTCTGAACTATGATCTGCATTCATGTTTCACCATATCTCTCACCATTCTAAACTATGATCTGTATTCATATTTTACTATATCTCTCACCATACTAAACTATGATCTCAATTCATGTCTCACCATATCTGTCACCATTCTAAACTATTATCTGTATTCATGTTTCACTATATCTCTCACCATACTAAACTATGAACTGTATTCATTATTCACTATATCTCTCACCATACTAAACTATGATCTGTATTCATGTTTCACCATATTTCTCATCATACTAAACTATGATCTTTATTCATGTCTCACTATATCTCTCACCATTCTAAACTACTATTTGTATTCATGTTTCACTATATTATTCACCATACTAAACACTGATCTGTATTCATGTATTACTAAATCTCTCATCATACTAAACTATGATCTGTATTCATGTCTCACCATTCTAAACTATGATCTGTATTCATGTCTCACCATTCTAAACTTTGATCTGTATTCATGTTTTACTATATCTCTAACCATACTAAACTATGATCTGTATTCATGTTTCACTATATCTCTCATCATACTAAAGCATGATCTGTATTCATGTTTCACCTTTCTAAACTATGATCTGTATTCATGTTCCATTATATCTTTCACAATCCAAACTATGATCTGTATTCATGTTTCACTATATCTCTCACCATTCTAAACTATGATCTGTTTTCATGTTTCACCAGATATCTCGTGATACTAAACGATGATCTGTATTCATGTTTCACCATATCTCTCACAATTCTAAACTATGATCTGTATTCATGTTTCACCATATCTCTCACCATTCTAAACGATGATCTGTATTCATGTTTCACCATATCTCTCACAATTCTAAACTATGATCTGTATTTATTTATTACTAAATCTCTCATCATACTAAACTATGATCTGTATTCATGTCTCACCATTCTAAACTATGATATGTATTCATGTTTCACTATATCTCTAACCATACTAAACTATGATCTGTATTCATCTTTCACCATACTAATCTATGATCTGTATTCAACTTTCACCATATCTCTCACCATTCTAAACTATTCATGTTTCACCATATCTCTCACCATACTAAACTATGATCTGTATTCATGTTTCACCACATCTATCACCAAACTAATCTGTGATCTGTATTCATGTCTCACCACATCTCTCACCATTCTAAACTATTTTTTGTTCTCATGTTTCACTATATCTCTCACCATTCTAAACTATGATCTGTATTCCTATTTCACTATATCTCTCACCATACTAAACTATGATCTGTATTCATGTTTCACCACATCTCTCAGCAAACTAATCTATGATCTGTATTCATGTCTCATTATATCTCTCACCATTCTAAACTATGATCTGTATTTATGTTTCACTATATCTCTCACCATACTAAACTATGGTCTGTTTTCATGTTCCATTATATCTTTCACAATTCCAAACTATGATCTGTTTTCATGTTTTACCAGATATCTCACCATACTAAACAGTTGGTAGAACTATATCTCTTGACTTTCTATTTCATGCTGTACTTTTCTTTATAATACCGTTTACGAGCTACACCTGTTGACTTATACACATCATGTATTTATCATCAGTTACAGTTACACCTACTGATTTACATACATCATTTGTTTATCATAACCTTCAGCTGCACCTACTGAGATACACACATCACGTGTTTATCATAACCTTCAGCTACCCCTACTGAGATACACACATCACGTGTTTATGATAACTTTTAGTTATATTTTTTCACTTACACACTTCATGTATTTATTTTTACCTTCAGTTACACCTTCTCACTTACACACATCATGTATTTATTTTAAGCTATCTACTATCTGTTTACTGATGCTTCACACTGGGTATATCATCTGTCATGTTTACTCGTGATAAAGTGTCTTTTAACAGATTTATGTATTTGAATACAAAGTCAGTTAAATTTAACAGTATTGCGTTCCACTAAAGCCATTACTTAAACCAAGATACCTGCACACAATAAGGAACTCTAATGAGAAATGATGCCAGACATTTTGTTACCGACGTAAAGGATTTTATGGTGTCGGTGTTGTTTTCATTAGTTTTTAACCGTTTGTTATATAAGAGTTGCTTTTAATGTGTTTTAGTCTTTTAATTTAATTTCAAGGATGGAACAGCCGAGATGAGTCAGTACATCTCTTTCAATCAGTTGTGTGGGTCAATACATCTCTTTCAATCAGTTGTGTGGGTCAATACATCTCTTTCAATCAGTTGTGTGGGTCAGTACATCTCTTTCAATCAGTTATGTGAGTCAGTACATCTCTTTCAATCAGTTGTGTGGGTCAGTACATCTCTTTCAATCAGTTGTGTGGGTCAGTTCATCTCTTTCAATCAGTTGTGTGGGTCAATACATCTCTTTCAATCAGTTGTGTGGGTCAATACATCTCATGTCGTTACAATCAGTTCTGTGGGTCAATACATCTCATGTCGTTACAATCAGTTCTGTAGGTCAATACATCTCTTTCAATCAGTTGTGTGGGTCAATACATCTCATGTCGTTACAATCAGTTCTGTGGGTCAGTACATCTCTTTCAATCAGTTGTATGGGTCAATACATCTCATGTCGTTACAATCAGTTCTGTGGGTCAATACATCTCATGTCGTTACAATCACTTCTGTCGGTCAATACATCTCATGTCGTTTCAATCAGTTGTGTGGGTCAATACATCTCATGTCGTTTCAATCAGTTGTGTGGGTCAATACATCTCATGTCGTTGCAATCAGTTCTGTGGGTCAATACATCTCATGTCGTTTTAATAAGTTGTGTGGGTCAATACATCTCATTCTGTTTCAATCAGTTGCATGGGTCAACACATCTCATGTTGTTTCAAACTGTTGTGTGGGTCAATACATCTCATGTTGTTTAAAAACGTTGTGTTGTGTTATACTTTTTACTCAACTGCAACTCCGTCCGCAATGTTTTTTTTTTTCCTTGATACATAATTTAATAACAGTAACATTGCAGAACAATTGTTTTGAAAAGTTTATACTGATTGTGACAGGTACCTGGTGGGTGTGTACAAATATGGTTTTGGTTTTGCTTCATCACGTAAGAACTCTGCGAAATAGACAGTTTGCCAACAATAACGTATTTAATTGCGTTTATGTTTCTAATACGCTATTCAGTTCGACATAATTAAAAGTACTTTGCTCCTGATTTTCGTTTGCATTCAATGTCCGGTGCATCACGTTGCAGTGTCCAACAGTGGTCAGCAAGCATTGACGGATTCCAGTCACCCTGATGTTGTTTTTCCATTGTAGCAAAACTGAAGATTTTGACGAAACGGTACGTGATGGGTAAATCTGGATATGATTTTCGTGATCAGCATCTATATATCTATAGTAACACCAACAGTGTTCGAGAAGCAAAAACTTTGTTGTGCAGATTATATACAATTAGTGTGATGTTCTTCCGCTAGGTGTTGGTGTTTATTTATTTCTGACCGTTCGTCAATGGTTTAACAGATCAGGCATGTTTTAAGTAATGGAAACGTTGTTTAGATGTTACACTAATTTTGTTTCTTTTGTCAATAAACTTAGACTTTGTGACAGAAACAGAATGCTGATTAAGGTCACCTGACGCAGCGACAAACAGAAACAATGGTAACAACGGAACCACGTGACACGAGGCACACCAAATAAAGTGGTAGCAAGATTTCCTTCAATCCGTTCACGTTACACAAGGGAACGTAAACACACATTTCTAAATAGGGGAAGAAATCTACACGTAAAGTACGTATTTTATAAGGGAAGAGGGTTATGAGATAGGTGGGTTAACCACGAGTTAATATATGTGAGTGAAACGTGCTTTACAATGAAACAGTATTTGATGACGAAGGTGTTGCTTTAAAATGACTTTTAACAGCATTATTATAATCATAAATACATCACAAGTGTTGAGGCTCATAACATAACTGTTAAGGTTATAACACAAGTGTTGATATAATGATATACATTATCAACAGGAGATATCACCTTTCTAGGATCTTCCCTTAAATTATTGTTTGTTTTTTGAATATCACACAAAGCTACTTGAGGGCTATCTGCGCTAGCCGTCCCTAATTTAGCAGTGTAAGACTAGAAGGAAGGCAGCTAGTCATCACCACCCACCGCCAACTCTTGGGCTATTCTTTTACTTACGAATAGTGGGATAGACAGTCACATTATAACGCCACCACAGCTGAAAGGGCGAGCATGTTTGATGCAACACTCAGATTACGAGTCGAACGTCTTAACTCATCTGGCCATGCCGTGCCGATCACTGGTCTTACAATCCTTTCCTTCATTCAGAGTCTAAATGATATCTAAAATAAATTATTAGTAGTTATTGACGGTTTCTAATGGAATCCAAATTACACACTGCGTGTGTTTTTCATCCAGACATTCTGGAGTGAATAAAAAAGATACAAATGTAAAACGTTTATAGGAGTCATAGAGAAACACATGGGAGCCAGTCAGAAAATATACAGTACATGTAGATACATGGATAATTCGGGAAAAATAGAGTAACACGTAAACGTACCTTCAAATTCACGTGCACCTCAAGAGTCCAATATAATTCTGTAAGTTAATCTTAAATTCAATGCATCCATTGAGGATATATTCCTTATACACTCAGGTGTTTAATGAATTGTGTGTGTGTGTGTGTGTTTTCTTATAGCAAAGCCACATGGGGTAGTCTGCTGAACCCACTGAGAGGAATCGAATCCCTGATTTTAGTGTTGTATATCTGAAGACATACTGCAGTACTAGCAAAGAGTTTAATGAATTTTAAAATGATTGTTTGGTTGAAGTTAGGACAAAGTAACACCGTAGGTTATAACTGTGCTTTAGGTATCGACACCTGGACTCTAGGGTGTTAAGTCTCAAATATTCCGCTTTACCAATGTGGAAGAGAATTTTGAAATATAAAATATATAAATATATATATTTCTTGCCGCTCTTCGCTGATGCAGATTTATTTAGTATTAGTATTTATTTAGTATTAGTATTAGTATTAGTACTTATTTAGTATTAGTATTAGTACTTATTTAGTATTAGTATTAGTATTTATTTAGTATTAGTATTAGTATTCATTTAGTATTAGTATTAGTACTTATTTAGTATTAGTATTTATTTAGTATTAGTATTAGTACTTATTTAGTATTAGTATTAGTATTTATTTAGTATTAGTATTAGTACTTATTTAGTATTAGTATTAGTATTTATTTAGTATTAGGCCTTACAACTGTACAATTTAACAAAAGACAAACTGTTGGCCTGAATAAAACTGAATGTTTCATAGCTCTAGTTAGCCTCTTAAATTTAATTTGCAACACGCGCCTTTTATAAACAAAGAAACAATTCACCCTCTAGCAAAACTGTTCTCCCGGGAAATTTATGGAAAGTTTTTATTTCACTGAATCGAAACTTCTCCCATTTGTTGTGTTAAGAGTGTCTCACAAGCAAGCTTTACTTGGTTGTTAGAATCTCACCCACGGGACTGTACTCTGGGATCTTTGGAATATATTTCATTTTCAGCAAGTAATCGACACTTTGTAGCTCAACGTGTTTTTCGTTTGTTTTATGTTGCATTTGGGAAGAACCGAAAGAAACATAGCCAATTATATTACTCAAGCCGGAGAACCAAGATACCTTTCACACAAGAAAGCTGGGAATGGAGAGGAAGATGGAATCTCTAACAGTAATCTTATTTTTGAAACTCTGAACGTTCTGTGTCAGTCGTTGTGTTTTGTTCAATATTCATAAGGAATATCACCCAGCTCTCGGATAATAATAAATTCCTTTTCAGGATTTTGTAGTCTTTTCAAAGGATCTCTAAATAGACAACATTTTCTTCTTAAGTCTTGTTTGGAAGAAATAACAAACGGCTCACTCTGTGATAGAGCGTGTATCTATGTGTGTGAAGTCGTGAGAGATAAATCAGCTTAGATTTTTGGTTCTCCAAACTTGGAAGTACATTTTCCAAGAAGATAAACCTTTCCTCCTTCTTGTGCTCCCAAAGATAAAAAAAAAAAAAAAATCGATTCAATAATTGATGATTTGCGTCGAACGAACGTGACTGTGTCAATAAAACGATCATACCCGAGGGTTGTATTAGGTTTCCTCACTTCAACTGGGTTTGATTTATTTTTGCTAGAAGAATGTAGGAACCACCCAGTCTGAAGAGCAGGTACACACCTTAAACAGACCGATCGATTAAAGCTTGCTGCGAGTAAATATATATCATATTTCCTTTGAACCTGACCAAACAAATTAACTCATGTTCAATTTGAGACTGACCAACCAAATGATTTCATGTTCTGTTTAAACCTAACCAAACAAATTATCTCTGGTTCCATTTGAGCTTGACCAAAAAGCGATCTCATGTTCTGCTTGTTTGTTTTTCGTATAGTAAAGCCACATCTGACTATCTGCTGAGCCCACCGAGAAGAATCGAACCCCTGATTTTAGAGTTAAAATCTGTAGACTTACCGCTGTACTAGCGTGGGGCTTCATGTTCTATTCAAACCTGACCAAACAAATGATGTTATGTTCTATTCAAACCTGACCAAACAAATGATGTCATGTTCTATTCAAACCTGACCAAACAAATTAACTCATTTTTTTTTTATTTCAACCCAACTATCCAAATTATCTCATATTCAGTTTGCACTTGATCAATCAAATTATTTCATGTTGTATTTAAACCTGATCAAAGAAATAATCTCATGTACAATTTGAACCTGACCAACCAAATTATCTCATGTTCTATTTAAACCTGACCAATCAAATGATGTCATGTCCTATTTAGATCTAACCAAACAAATAATCTCATATTATAATTAAACCTGACCAAACAAATTATCTCAAATTCTATTTTAATATAACCAAACGATATCATGTTCCAAGCTTCCAGATTAACTTGTAAGTAGACTTTAGTTGTTTTATTACACGTAAAGATCAGAAAGTAACTGTACTAGACGAAGTAAACTCTCAAACTAATATAACATATCTATACAAATAAAGATATTGTAAGACAGGTGTCGCTGTGTTTATTACATATATATACAAATAAAGATATTGTAAGACAGGTGTCGCTGTGTTTATTACATATATATACAAATAAAGATATTGTATGACAGGTGTCGCTGTGTTTATTACATATCTATACAAATAAAGATATTGTAAGACAGGTGTCGCTGTGTTTATTACATATATATACAAATAAATATATTGTAAGACAGGTGTCGCTGTGTTTATTACATATATATACAAATAAAGATATTGTAAGACAGGTGTCGCTGTGTTTATTACATATATATACAAATAAAGATATTGTAAGACAGGTGTTGCTGTGTTTATTACATATATATACAAATAAAGATATTGTAAGACAGGTGTCGCTGTGTTTATTACACAGTGAAACGTAAAAGACTCCAGTTCGTTCAAACCTCAAGTTAATATAAAGTTTACATAAATAGATCTGAGAAAGAATAAAACGATTGAAATATTTCTAATAGTTTGTTTGACAATAGAAGTGTGGTTGACCTGCACGTCATTTAAAAATATTCAACTTTTGGCTCAACATATCAAATAGACAACTACCATGAGTTGACTCAGCATTCAACATATCAAATAGACAACTACCATGAGTTGACTCAGCATTCAACATATCAAATAGACAACTACCATGAGTTGAAGAAAATGATGGTTCAACATATCAAATAGACAACTATTATGAGTTGAAGAAAATGATGGTTCAACATATCAAATAGACAACTACCATGAGTTGAAGAAAATGATGGTCATAGACAAGTGTCGGAGACTTACAAATTTAGTTGGATGTAGCAATAATCATAGACAAGTGTCCCTGACTTACATTTTGAGTTGGGGCAATAATGATCGCAGACAAGTGTTCCAGACTTCCATTCTGAGTTAGATGTAACAATAATCATAGACAAGTGACCCAGATTTACATTTTGAGTTGGGGCAATGATGATCACAGACAAGTGTCCCAGACTTCCATTTTGAGTTGGATGTAACAATAATCAGAGACTAGAGTCCAAGACCTACATTATTAGTTGAAAGCAATGATGATCACAGACAAGTGTCGGAGACTTACGTATCGAGTTGGATGTAACAATAAACATAGACACATGTCCCTGATCTATACATGTTTCTGACTTATAGATGCGGCAATGATGGACAATTATCCCTTGTTAATTAAAAATAAACGTATAATAATAAACGGCGAACTGCAGTATAAGAATGAACAGTATACCGCATTTCTGACACGTGCCATCCCTTAGAGACTGGGTAATGACACGTGCCACCCCTTAGAGACAGGTTGGTAATGACACGTGCCACCCCTTAGAGACAGGTTGGTAATGACACGTGCCACCCCTTAAAGACAGGTTGGTAATGACACGTGCCACCCCTTAGAGACAGGTTGGTAATGCCACGTGCCACCCCTTAGAGACAGGTTGGTAATGACACGTACCACCCCTTAGAGACAGGTTGGTAATGAGGAAATTGTCCTGATGTCATTATGTTTTGTTACGTGTGATTGATTTTGGTTTTGGTAAATCACAAACATGTCTCTATTTTCCTTCAAAAGAAATATAATTTTCTATTGAGTAAAAGTGTAAAAACTCAATTTATTACCAAACGCTCAAATCGTGAACTCCAGATGACGGACGTGGTGTGTTTAAAATATAATATTAATTTACCATCTTTCAACCAAAAGGTCTTTGAGGGACCGTATAAGGAGTGTTGCGTGTAAATAAAGGAGGTTATGCTATTGTAATATGAGAAAAATAAGTTACAATAATCACAGCCACGAAAATAATTGTCAGAACAACAAACAGATTATATAGTTGTATTCCTAACAATAATACACTCGCTATGAATTCTGGGAAGGAATGAGACACGTAGTTCGCAATATGATTGACATATTGTAGTTGGAACACTGTTATATAGCTTTATATATGCTGAGAGTCGAGGAAATCTCAGATCCCGTACCATAAAACTGTTATTTTAAATTTTTCTTTCGGCGACCAAGTATAAAAATAGATAATTTGATTGATTCCTCCAAGATCGATGTAAGTAGATTGATAAAAGATTAGCCCTAACCGTCGTGTGATGAAACAGTTTACCAATGAAGAATTATGTGTACCTTTCATGTCTTGTCGCACGAGTTCCTTCGTTCAGCAGTTTCTGAGAATGAACTAAAGTTATCTTCTGTTTCTACAGATAAAGTCTCATATAACCCCCGAGTGAAATCTTTAAAAGACCCAGACAAGTAACAATAGGCCTATTGTCCTTGGTCACGTTTCTGTAGCTTTAAAAAAAATCACAAACGTTTTTTACCCTCAAGCACAAGCTCCAAATCTCCTCAAATAACAACTAATCCGAATATGCATCTTTTTGTACAGAGTAAGTTCTACAAATGCATGCAGTTTTCTATACCTTTAAAAGATTGAAATATCTACCTTAAAAGCGATTTCAAACAGTTTCAACAACACAATTTCAAAGGTCATTCACGTGAAAGAAGTCTGTCTTCATCCCACTCAACGGAGACAATGACATTCATTGTTTATCAATCTAACATGTGATAAAGTTGTCGAGTTCCAATACGTCTCTGTTTACTGTATCGACATCTTTTTTGTTATTTTCAATTTATGATGTCCACGATTTTTACGCCATTTAAAATAACTAGCACCCCTGTTGTCCACTGTTTTCATAACAAGCACCAATGGCATTAACACACTTATTGTCCATTTATTGATCTGGTAAAAAGATAGCGGACATTTCTGGCCATCCGCAGGTATTGAATTTAATGTAAGAAAACACAAAATATGTATGAAAACAAGCAGTTGGCTCCTGACAAACAGATTATATTATATTATTATTATATTATTTTATGTTTATATTATATTATTATCATAATATTGGTATTGGTAATGACACGTACCATCCCTTAGAGACAGATTGGTAATGACACGTACCACCCCTTAGAGACAGATTGGTAATGACACGTGCCACCCCTTAGAGACAGGTTGGTAATGACACGTGCCACCCCTTAGAGACAGGTTGGTAATGACACGTGCCACCCCTTAGAGACATTATATTATATTTATATTATATTATTATTATATTATATTATACTTATATCTATATATAATGTATAATATTTATATTATATATATCTATATATAATGTCCAATTTCACTCTGCCTTTCCAGAGTTATTCCATCAACACAGTTTTGAATACCATTCAATCTTATTTTTGTTATTCACTTGTTTGTTTCAAAGAAGTTATTAATTTTCTTTAGGAGACAGAACTTCACGTAAAAATATTAAATATTTTGCAAGTAAAGGGCATACAAAAAATAACATAGCCACGAACAAACAACAGAACAAAATATCTGCAGTAAATAAACATAGTGTAAAACTAGAATACATTTCAAGTGAAACTATAAAACAGAAATAACATCTCCTGAAGTTGAGATTCCGTTTTAATAGCATAAAACTAAATCATAACTGACACTATAACATAAAACACTGACACTACAACATAAACCACTGATACTATAACATAAAACACTGACACTATAACATAGAACACTGATACGAAACATAAAACACTGACACTATAACATAAAACACTGAAACTATAACATAGAACACTGACACTATAACATAGAACACTGCTACTATAACATAGAACACTGATACGAAACATAAAACACTGACACTATAACATAAAACACTGAAACTATAACATAGAACACTGACACTATAACATAGAACACTGATACTATAACATAAAACACTGACACTATAACATAAAACACTGACACTATAACATAAAACACTGATACTATAACATAAAACACTGACACTATAACATAAAACACTGATACTATAACATAAAACACAGACTATTTAATATAAAACACTGATGCTTTATAATTAAAATAAATTGAATATTTTTCTTTCTGTTGGTGTCCACTCGCTCGTTCCGATTCTGTTAATTATCGTCCACAGATGATTGTTTTTAATCTGTTTATTACTGTCCACTGGTAGTAAAAACAACATCAGTAAATATTCAGTTTTAAATATCCAGTTTTTATTAGAAATATCTGCGCTAGCCGTCCCTAATTTAGCAACGTAAGACTAGAGGGAAGGCAGGTAGTCATCACCACCCACCCCCAACTCTTTGGCTATTCTTTTGCCAACGAATAGTGGGATTGACCGTATTTTATAACGCCCCCATGGCTGATATGGCGACCCTGTTTCGTGTGACGGGATCCGAACCTACGACTCTCGGATTACGAGTCGAGTGTCTTATCCACCTGGCCATGCCGGGCCGATGTTTTTAGCTGTAGCTTTGTACGAATATCCGAAAGAAACAAAAACTGTAGACATTTTCAGCCCTTACAAAGTATTTCATATCATTTTATATTTAACATTTTCCTGTGATATTTCTAACCAAATGGATACACAATATTACGTCACTGAGCGGTAAGTGAAATATTTACTTATTTATACTACTCGGGAACGATATAGGAGTTTGTTTGTTTGAATTTCCCACAAAGCTACACGAGGGCTATCTGTGCTAGCCGTCCCTAATTTAGCAGTGTAAGACTAGAGGGAAGGCAGCTAGTCATCACCACCCACCGCCAACTCTTGAGCTACTCTTTTACCAACGAATAGCGAGAGTGACCGTCACATTATAATGAAGGGCGAGCATCTTTGGTGCGACAGGGATTCGAACCCGCAGCCCTCCGATTACGAGTCGAACGCCTTAACATACTTGGCCATGCCGGGCACGATGCTTGATAAGAGTTTCTGAAATTATTCTGTATATTAGCAAACAAATTTCTGTTTCGAGTAATTTAAAACTGCATTGGCATACTTCTGAATTGTGATTGGTTCCTTGTTTCGGAGTAAAGATAGACAATTAGGAATCTAACCCCGGACTTCAGTGAAGAAAATCACAAACTTAGTGTTTTTTCCATGGTGGGACTAATTGCAAGTAGGAAACTATCGAATAAGGGATTATGCGGTTCGAGCATATTTAATGTACTTAGAAAATCAGGTAAGTTTAGCAGGGACAGGGACAATTGTCTGTCGTAAGAATATGCTCGACGAAAACGGGAACGAACTGTGTTTTGTTAGGGCCTTCTGGGCTGGTTAAACTTCACCATTTGACTTGTTCAATGAAAAAACAAAATAACCACTTTTACGATACCGCTTTCTTCAGAAACTTAGCTTTCTGGTAAAAACAAGATTAATTTGAAAAGAAAATGAGTGAAACCGATAGCTATCGGCGTTGTATTCTAGTTAGAGTCTTTGTAGGTGAAAGAATTTCACTAAGCCTAGTCCGTTCATCAGTGCCAGAATCTCCATTCGCTGAGAAAGATCCATCACCCTTATCTGACGTCAGTAGAGCTACGCTGAACTCACCACACGTGATGCACGTTAGTTCTGTTCAGGCTTAAGTGATCGTTAAGTGTCACGTGACTCCAGTCGTTTTTCCATCCGACACCTGAGGCTGGTTGAGAAGGAAGTCTCAACCTATTGCATCTCATCTGCCAAAGGCGTAATCTCGGCAGAGGTTCTAAAGCTCAAAACCCCACATTTATGATGTCAAAAAAATATTTATCCGATTTCACTGCTATCAAAATAAATAATTCCCAAACAGTTCTGAGTTTGTTTGTTTGTTTTGGAATTTCGCACAAAGCTACTCGAGGGCTATCTGTGCTAGCCGTTCCTAATTTAGCAGTGTAAGACTAGAGGATTCTTTTACCAAAGAATAGTGGGATTGACCGTAACGTTATAACGTCCTCACAGCTGAAAGGGCGAGCATGTTTGGCGCGAGCGAGATGGGAACACGCGACCCTCAGATTACGAGTCGCACGCCTTAACGCGCTTGGCCACGCCGAGCCACAGTTTTCAGACTTTGGATCTTAAATTACTGAAAGTTAAATTAACTAAATGTTTAATTACAACAAAATAACTAATAACACATGAATAACACTGAAACTACAGTGACATAACACATAACTGAAATTAGAGTTGTTTCTTTTATTCATCGCGACTGTGTCTGGATCGAATCGGGGGGAGGTGGTCATTACGCGAACATTAGGTGATTATTAGGTAAACAATGGGTGATTATAAGATGGTCATTAGGTGAACATTGTTCGAGTAAGTTTGGGGAGAACCAAGGCGAGAAATTGACATAATAACCAGGTGATTATGGAGCTTGATTCACAAAATGAGGTTCGCGGGTTCGAATTCACGTTTCACCAAACATGATGGTTCTTTTAAATATGGTGGCGTTATAATCAGTCGTAATACTCGTTGACAAGAGAGTAGTCCAAGAGATGGCGGTGGGTGATGATGACTAGCTGCACTCTAAGATTAGAAACGGCTGGTGTAGCTTTGCACGAAATTAAAAACAAAGAAATAAACAGACAGTCCCTTTCACATCAGGTTGAGAGAAACTGAATCAGAACGCTTACTACTGATAGACAGAAATAAATGTTGACTTGCCTGATAGAAATATGATAAACATGACAAGAAAAATACCTTATGGCAAAAATGTGATATCTGACACAATATCAGTCCACTGTATAAAATGTGTCACCATTATCATGCACGATATCAGAATATGTACATTGTGTGAGATGTGTCACCATTATCATGCACGATATCAGAATATGTACATTGTGTGAGGTGTGTCACCATTATCTAGCACGATATCAGAATATGTACATTGTGTGAGATGTGTGACCATTATCTGGCACGATATCAGAATATGTACACTGTGTGAGATGTGTCACCATTATCCTTGATTCCAGCCACGGGATTCCAGTTTGTTGTTTTTGAATTTCGTGCAAAGCTACACGAGGGCTATCTGTGCTAGCCGTCCCTAATTTAGAAGTGTAACACAAGAGGGAAGGCAGCCAGTCATTACCACCTATCGCTAACTCTTGGGCTACTCTTTTACAAACGAATAGTGGGACTGACCGACACATTTATACATCCACGGCTGAAAGGGCGAGATTGTTTGCCAAGACGGAGTTCTTTATTAATTACGTGGATTCGAACCCAGAACTATCGGATTATTAGTCGATGGCTTTAACCATCTAGCCATACCAGAAAAGCGCCACCCAGTTTAATCACAAAATCAATATATATAACCCAAAGAATCATTCGATTCCGCACTTGTCACTGAGTTACACAAGTTAAGGGGAACTGTACCCCCTTCCAATTAACACTGCACAAAAACCAATCGTAAGAGAAAGACAAAGCTTGTTGAAATTATGTAAGGCCATTTATACAGAGAATAATGTAAGTTTCTTCTACTGACAACAGTGTAACCTGTCATTATGTGGTATTTGACGAACATGTATGGTTGATAATAGTAATTTATTTCGATTCGTTACTAAACAGAGAAGTTGGTAAAACAAGCTAAATATGAAATTCAAACTATCAATTAAACAAACCACATTTCACCTGAGACATACCACATTTCACATTAGACATACCACATTTAACCACCAAAGTCAAAGAACTTGTGTTTTTTGCAGTGTTTTGAACTCTATGTGTGATTTACTTGAAAGTTTCATGTTCCATTACACAGTTGAACCATTATTCATTTAGAATTGTCTAAATATACCTCCTTTAATACAAGTTATGTGAATATTACAGTGAATAAATTCATTGAACTGAAAAACAAGTCAGCGAAAATATTTTAATTCAAGTTTTATGAATACTGCAGTGAAGGAAGTCTTTGAATCAAAAATTAAATCAAACCTAAACAGCTTTAACATTAGTTATGTGAACACTACAGTAAAGAAATTCATTCAGCCAAAAACAAGTCATTCAAAAAACTTTAACAAAAGTAATATAAATACTACTGTACCCGAATAAATTGAACCAAAATAAGAATTCAGGCCGAAACAACTTTAACCGAAATTACGTGAAATAATTCATTGAACCAAAATAACAAATCAAAGAGCTCTTTGTTTATTGTTTTATTAACACCGGTAGTGTGTTGGTGATGTAATTACATATAACGATGGGGATATTAACACCTCTACTGTATGGTGTTGTAAGTACACACAACTATCAGAAATATAACACCTCTACTTTATGAGTGTTGTAAGTACACACACTATCAGGGATATAACACCTCTACTGTATGGGTGTTGTAAATACACACAACTATCAAGGATATAACACCTCTACTGTATGGTGTTGTAAATACACACAACTATCAGGGATATAACACCTCTACTTTATGGGTGTTGTAAGTACACACAACTATCAGAAATATAACACCTCTACTGTATGGGTGTCGAAAGTACACACAACTATCAGGGATATAACACCTCTACTGTATGGGTGTTGTAAATACACACAACTATTAGGGATATAACACCTCTACTGTATGGGTAACGTAAATATCTAAAATTATCTGAGTATTAACACCTGTACTGTGTGGGTAACGTAAATACACAGAACTATAGGAGAATTAACACTTGTACCATGAACGTGTGAAATACATCAAACTCTTCGTTAATTTATCTTGGGCTTGCCTAACCAATTAGATTATCATTGTTAAGAAATAAACACTTATTTATCAGAAGTGTGTGGCGCTCGTTCACGTTATTTAACGCAGAGATGACAAGTATGTTTATGAAAGACATCGTGAGATTACGAAAAAACATTGAACTATCAGATAAATAAAACTGTTTTGTGATCTTCAGTTCCCCACAAGTACAAGTTAAGTAAACTACGGTAATGAAATACAAAGTACAAGTTAAGTAAACTACAGTAATGAATTACCAAGTACAAGATTAGTAAACTACATTAAATAACTACTAAGTACAAGTTTGGTAAACTACAGTAATGAACTACCAAGTACAAGTTTAGTAAACTACAGTAATGAACTACCAAGTACAAGTTTAGTAAACTAGAGTAAAGAACTACCAAGTACAAGCTAAGTAAACTACAGTAAAGAACTACCAAGTACAAGTTTAGTAAACTAGAGTAAAGAACTACCAAGTACAAGTTTAGTAAACTACAGTAATGAGCTACCAAGTACAAGTTTAGTAAACTACAGTAATGAACTACCAAGTACAAGTTAAGTAAACTACGGTAATGAACTACCAAGTACAAGTTTAGTAAACAACAGTAAAAAACTACCAAGTACAAGTTAAGTAAACTACAATAAGGAACTACCAAGTACAAGTTTAGTAAACTACAGTAAAGTACAGTAAAAAACTACCAAGTACAAGTTCAGTAAACTACAGTAATGAACTACCAAGTACAAGTTTAGTAAACTAGAGTAAAGAACTACCAAGTACAAGTTAAGTAAACTACAGTAAAGAACTACCAAGTACAAGTTTAGTAAACTACAGTAATGAACTACCAAGTACAAGTTTAGTAAACTAGAGTAAAGAACTACCAAGTACAAGTTTAGTAAACTACAGTAATGAGCTACCAAGTACAAGTTTAGTAAACTACAGTAATGAGCTACCAAGTACAAGTTAAGTAAACTAGAGTAAAGAACTACCAAGTACAAGTTTAGTAAACTACAGTAATGAGCTACCAAGTACAAGCTGAGTAAGCTACAGTAAAGTACAGTAAAAACTACCAAGTACAAGTTAAGTAAACTACAGTAATGAACTACCAAGTACAAGTTTAGTAAACTACGGTAAAAAACTACCAAGTACAAGTTTAGTAAACTACAATAAAAACTAACAAGTACAAGTTTAGTAAACTACGGTGAAGAACTACCAAGTACAAGTTTAGTAAACTACAGTAAAGAACTACCAAGTACAAGTTTAGTAAACTACAGTAATGAGCTACCAAGTACAAGTTAAGTAAACTACAGTAAAAAACTACCAAGTACAAGTTTAGTAAATTACAGTAATGAACTACCAAGTACAAGTTTAGTAAACTACAGTATATAACTACCAAGTACAAGTTTAGTAAACTACGGTAAAAACTACCAAGTACAAGTTTAGTAAACTACGGTAAAAAACTACCAAGTACAAGTTTAGTAAACTACAGTAATGAACTACCAAGTACAAGTTTAGTAAACTACGGTAAAAAACTACCAAGTACAAGTTTAGTAAACTACGGTAAAAACTACCAAGTACAAGTTTAGTAAACTACGGTAAAAAACTACCAAGTACAAGTTTAGTAAACTACAGTAATGAACTACCAAGTACAAGCTGAGTAAGCTACAGTAAAGTACAGTAAAAAACTACCAAGTACAAGTTAAGTAAACTACAGTAATGAACTACCAAGTACAATTTTAGTAAACTACGGTAAAAAACTACCAAGTACAAGTTTAGTAAACTACAGTAAAGTACAGTAAAAAACTACCAAGTACAAGTTTAGTAAACTACGGTAATGAACTACCAAGTACAAGTTTAGTAAACTACGGTGAAGAACTACCAAGTACAAGTTTAGTAAACTACAGTAAAGAACTACCAAGTACAAGTTTAGTAAACTACAGTAAAAAACTACCAAGTACAAGTTTATTAAACTACGGTAAAAAACTACCAAGTACAAGTTAAGTAATCTACGGTTTTGAACTACCAAGTACAAGTTAAGTAAACTACGGTAATGAACTACCAAGTACAAGTTTAGTAAACTACAGTAAAGAACTACCAAGTACAAGTTAAGTAAACTACAATAAAGAACTACCAAGTACAAGTTTAGTAAACTGCAGTAAAGAACTACCAATTACAAGTTAAGTAAACTACAGTAAAGAACTACCAAGTACAAGTTTAGTAAACTACAGTAATGAATTACCAAGTACAAGTTTAGTAAACTACGGTAATGAACTACCAAGTACAAGTTAAGTAAACTACGGTAATGAACTACCAAGTACAAGTTTAGTAAAAAACTACCAAGTACAAGTTAAGTAAACTACAATAAAGAACTACCAAGTACAAGTTTACTAAACTACAGTAAAGTACAGTAAAAAACTACCAAGTACAAGTTCAGTAAACTACAGTAATGAACTACCAAGTACAAGTTTAGTAAACTAGAGTAAAGAACTACCAAGTACAAGTTCAGTAAACTACAGTAAAGAACTACCAAGTACAAGTTTAGTAAACTACAGTAATGAACTACCAAGTACAAGTTTAGTAAACTAGAGTAAAGAACTACCAAGTACAAGTTTAGTAAACTACAGTAATGAGCTACCAAGTACAAGTTTAGTAAACTACAGTAATGAGCTACCAAGTACAAGTTAAGTAAACTAGAGTAAAGAACTACCAAGTACAAGTTTAGTAAACTACAGTAATGAGCTACCAAGTACAAGCTGAGTAAGCTACAGTAAAGTACAGTAAAAACTACCAAGTACAAGTTTAGTAAACTACAGTAAAGTACAGTAAAAAACTACCAAGTACAAGTTTAGTAAACTACGGTAATGACCTACCAAGTACAAGTTTAGTAAACTACGGTAATGACCTACCAAGTACAAGTTAAGTAAACTACAGTAAAGAACTACCAAGTACAAGTTTAGTAAACTACGGTAATGACCTACCAAGTACAAGTTTAGTAAACTACGGTGAAGAACTACCAAGTACAAGTTTAGTAAATTACGGTGAAGAACTACCAAGTACAATTTAATAAACTACAGTAAAGAACTACCAAGTACAAGTTTAGTAAACTACAGTAATGAACTACCAAGTACAAGATTAGTAAACTACGGTAATGAACTACCAAGTACAAGTTTAGTAAACAACAGTAAAAAACTACCAAGTACAAGTTAAGTAAACTACAATAAAGAACTACCAAGTACAAGTTTAGTAAACTACAGTAAAGTACAGTAAAAAACTACCAAGTACAAGTTCAGTAAACTACAGTAATGAACTACCAAGTACAAGTTTAGTAAACTAGAGTAAAGAACTACCAAGTACAAGTTAAGTAAACTACAGTAAAGAACTACCAAGTACAAGTTTAGTAAACTACGGTAATGAACTACCAAGTACAAGTTTAGTAAACTACGGTGAAGAACTACCAAGTACAAGTTTAGTAAACTACAGTAAAGAACTACCAAGTACAAGTTTAGTAAACTACAGTAATGAACTACCAAGTACAATTTTAGTAAACTACGGTAATGAACTACCAAGTACAAGTTTAGTGAACTACAGTAAAGAACTACCAACTACAAGTTTAGTAAACTACAGTGATGAGCTACCAAGTACAAGTTTAGTAAACTACGGTAAAAAACTACCAAGTACAAGTTTAGTAAACTACGGTAAAAAACTACCAAGTACATGTTTAGTAAACTACAGTAATGAACTACCAAGTACAAGCTGAGTAACCTACAGTAAAGTAGAGTAAAAAACTACCAAGTACAAGTTAAGTAAACTACAGTAATGAACTACCAAGTACAAGTTTAGTAAACTACGGTAAAAAACTACCAAGTACAAGTTTAGTAAACTACGGTAAAAACTACCAAGTACAAGTTTAGTAAACTACAGTAATGAACTACCAAGTACAAGTTGAGTAAAGTACAGTAAAAAACTACCAAGTACAAGTTAAGTAAACTACGGTAATGAACTACCAAGTACAAGTTTAGTAAACTACGGTGAAGAACTACCAAGTACAAGTTTAGTAAACTACAGTAAAGAACTACGAAGTACAAGTTTAGTAAACTACGGTAAAAAACTACCAAGTACAAGTTTAGTAAACTACGGTGAAGAACTACCAAGTACAAGTTTAGTAAACTACGGTGAAGAACTACCAAGTACAAGTTTAGTAAACTACAGTAAAGAACTACCAAGTACAAGTTTAGTAAACTACAGTAAAGAACTACCAAGTACAAGTTTAGTAAACTACAGTAACGAACTACCAAGTACAAGTTTAGTAAACTACGGTAATGAACTACCAAGTACAAGTTTAGTAAACTACAGTAAAGAACTACCAAGTACAAGTTTAGTAAACTACAGTAATGAACTACCAAGTACAATTTTAGTAAACTACGGTAATGAACTACCAAGTACAAGTTTAGTGAACTACAGTAAAGAACTACCAAGTACAAGTTTAGTAAACTACAGTGATGAGCTACCAAGTACAAGTTTAGTAAACTACGGTAAAAAACTACCAAGTACAAGTTTAGTAAACTACGGTAAAAAACTACCAAGTACATGTTTAGTAAACTACAGTAATGAACTACCAAGTACAAGTTTAGTAAACTACGGTAATGAACTACCAAGTACAAGTTTAGTAAACTACGGTGAAGAACTACCAAGTACAAGTTTAGTAAACTACGGTGAAGAACTACCAAGTACAAGTTTAGTAAACTACAGTAAAGAACTACCAAGTACAAGTTTAGTAAACTACAGTAAAGAACTACCAAGTACAAGTTTAGTAAACTACAGTAATGAACTACCAAGTACAAGTTTAGTAAACTACGGTAATGAACTACCAAGTACAAGTTTAGTAAACTACGGTGAAGAACTACCAAGTACAAGTTTAGTAAACTACGGTGAAGAACTACCAAGTACAAGTTTAGTAAACTACAGTAAAGAACTACCAAGTACAAGTTTAGTAAACTACAGTACTGAGCAACCAAGTACAAGTTAAGTAAACTACAGTAAAAAACTACCAAGTACAAGTTTAGTAAACTACGGTAATGAACTACCAAGTACAAATTTAGTAAACTGCGGTGAAGAACTACCAAGTGCAAGTCTAGTAAACTACGGTGAAGAACTACCAAGTACAAGTTTAGTAAACTACGGTGAAGAACTACCAAGTACAAGTTTAGTAAATTACAGTAAAGAACTACCAAGTACAAGTTTAGTAAACTACAGTAAAGTACAGTAAAAAACTACCAAGTACAAGTTTAGTAAACTACGGTAATGAACTACCAAGTACAAGTTTAGTAAACTACGGTAATGAACTACCAAGTACAAGTTTAGTAAACTACGGTGAAGAACTACCAAGTACAAGTTTAGTAAATTACAGTGAAGAACTACCAAGTACAAGTTTAGTAAACTACAGTAAAGTACAGTAAAAAACTACCAAATACAAGTTTAGTAAACTACGGTAATGAACTACCAAGTACAAGTTTAGTAAACTACGGTGAAGAACTACCAAGTACAAGTTTAGTAAATTACAGTACAGAACTACCAAGTACAAGTTTAGTAAACTACAGTAAAGTACAGTAAAAAACTACCAAGTACAAGTTTAGTAAACTACGGTAATGAACAACCAAGAACAAGTTTAGTAAACTACGGTGAAGAACTACCAAGTACAAGTTTAGTAAACTACAGTAAAGTACAGTAAAAAACTACCAAGTACAAGTTTAGTAAACTACGGTAATGAACTACCAAGTACAAGTTTAGTAAACTACGGTGAAGAACTACCAAGTACAAGTTTAGTAAACTACGGTGAAGAACTACCAAGTACAAGTTTAGTAAACTACAGTAAAAAACTACCAAGTACAAGTTTAGTAAATTACAGTAGTGAACTACCAAGTACAAGTTTAGTAAACTACAGTAAATAACTACCAAGTACAAGTTTAGTAAACTACGGTAAAAACTACCAAGTACAAGTTTAGTAAACTACGGTAAAAAACTACCAAGTACAAGTTTAGTAAACTACAGTAAAGAACTACCAAGTACAAGTTTAGTAAACTACGGTAATGAACTACCAAGTACAAGTTTAGTAAACTACGGTGAAGAACTACCAAGTACAAGTTTAGTAAACTACGGTGAAGAACTACCAAGTACAAGTTTAGTAAACTACAGTAAAGAACTACCAAGTACAAGTTTAGTAAACTACAGTAAAGAACTACCAAGTACAAGTTTAGTAAACTACAGTAACGAACTACCAAGTACAAGTTTAGTAAACTACGGTAATGAACTACCAAGTACAAGTTTAGTAAACTACGGTGAAGAACTACCAAGTACAAGTTTAGTAAACTACGGTGAAGAACTACCAAGTACAAGTTTAGTAAACTACAGTAAAAAACTACCAAGTACAAGTTTAGTAAATTACAGTAGTGAACTACCAAGTACAAGTTTAGTAAACTACAGTAAATAACTACCAAGTACAAGTTTAGTAAACTACGGTAAAAAACTACCAAGTACAAGTTTAGTAAACTACGGTAAAAAACTACCAAGTACAAGTTAGTA